>CATKHJ010102374.1:0-22019 GCA_949750685.1 Vernicia montana | reverse complement strand
AGACGTCCAGTGGTGAGTGATCCAGACGTCACGCGCTGGTAAATGGAAATTAAAAACGACGTCGTTTTTAATAATCCAAATAATAAAAAATAATAATATTATTTATTATTTAAATTTTAGTTTTAGATTAATAAAATTATATAAATATTAAAAAAAATACATATTTTAATTAGTTTAGTACAAATTAATCAAATTAATTGTAAATAATAAATAATATAATGAATAGGTAAATTTTATTTTTAGAATAACAGAATGAATATATAAAAATTTAAAAATACATATATATTAATTAGTTTAGTAGAAGTTATTTAAATTAATTTAAAATAATAAATAATATAATATTATGTAAATTTAAGTAAAATTGTAAAATGTAATGTTTAATAAATTATAACATATATAAATTATATAATATATTTGGTTCGGTGTTCGGTTCTTTCAAGTCAATACGGTTCAAATTCGGGTCAGTTCAGATTTCAGAACGGGTGTATATAAATTCTCGTACCGTACCACAAGAGTATAATCGGTTCAATTCGGTTCGGATATTTTTTCGGGTATCGGGAATTTTCATTAATAGAGATTTTATCGGGTCGGGTCGGGATACCCGCGTCCCATGCTCACTCCTAACCTATAGCATACTTTGGGGGCCCTAGCCCCCTCAATTTATTTTTTTAAAATTTTCTACATATATATTTTAAAAAATTTATATTTTCCCCATTTTTTTAGCCACAAAAATTTTATAATTATCATTAATCATCTTATAAAAATTACCTGATAAAATATAAGAAATATAAAAATTGTCCATTAACAATCATTTAGTATAAATATTACTTATATTGAATAATCATCTTTATACTAAATTACATTTTTATAAATTGTAATTAAAGATACTAAATTTCACAATTACAATTATAATTTATTATTTTAAGTAATTCAATATAATTTTTGTAATTTATTATTATTTTTATACTAAATTTTACAATTATAATTTTTACTAATTTAAAGATACTACATTTTACAATTAAAGATGTAATTAGAATATTTTTCTCATATATGACAACTTCTAGCTTACATTATTAACTATCTCTAATTTGTGTATCAATAATTGGTAAGAAAAAAAATCAAAAATCTACTTTTTTTTTTTTTTGTATAGAGTGGTAGCTTTTATTCTCACTCTTTCTGTTTATACAGTTATCACGAAGCGATTATTTTCAACTATAAATGTAATCAAGACTAAATTTCATAATAAAATGTAAGATAACTCTCTCTAATCATTTATTTATGTATATTGAAAAATAAATTGCTAAAAAATTTAGCATAGATTCATTTAAAAATGACTTTCATGACTTGCAAAAATAAATATCTCTATTATGATAGATTTGCTTATAAATTATATATATCAATTTGTTTATAATTTAGTATAAATTCGCTTATAAATTTTTTATTCTATTTAAATTTTGACCCTCCCTAACATCTCACCATGCATCTGCCCCTAGTCATTCTAGATGGAATTTGTGCTCTAATTTGATTCAAGCTTGTAAAAATTTGCTTCGGTTGAATTGGGTTGTATCTATTCATCATGTGTGGAGAAAAGGGAACCAAGTTACTGACTGATTAGCAAATATTGCACTCAAAGAACCTATGAGAATTTTTTTTTTTTTCCCAAAGTTAATAGTTTTCATTTCATAAAAAATGCCCTAAAGCCCAGAATTGTACAATATAGAGTTATAAAGTTAGGATAAGCTCAGCTAGGAATTTAAAATAACAAAGGGATATAAGAGGGTTTTTAACAGTGGGCTTTAAGCCTAATAAAAATGCCCAGAGACCAACAAGGATTGTGAAATTCTCATATAACCCTTGCTCTGCTATCTCCATTCCCAAGCACTCAAATGGCTTTAGCTGTAGCACCTCTGGCGACTAAGAAAGGAGGAGAAGCACACTCAGGAGCAAGACCGCTGCTGAATCCATCTGTAAGATTTTGTACATCTAAAGCCTGGAGCAAGCCTTTTCCAGATTTGAAAAACTATTAAAAAGCCAAGATTTGCAAGGATCCATAAAAAACAACCAGATCTAATGGAAAAGATGAGAAACACCGTTCATAGTGGAGGAGCTCAACACATAATGAGAAAAATTGGAACAAAGAGCTCTCACGCCATTGACCCAGATCTGGAACTCATCCCACCTCCATCTAGCCAAATGCAACTGAATACAAAAATGGTAATAGATCTATCTCAGTATAGCAATATTAACACCAGAACTCCAAATCGGAGACAAAATATGCTAATAATCAAAATAAAAAGACCCAACAAGAGTGAGAGATAAAAAAAGGATCTATAAATCCTACGCAAATTATTCATGAACTTGAAAAAAAAAAAAAAAAAGAGAAGGAATCACCCTTCCGGTAGCCGAAGCCACCGGAAGGTAGCTTTAAAACCAACTTTGAAGAAAGGTATAAAAACCTTAGAGAGAAGGAGGAGAGTCTCTCTCTAGTAAGTCTCTGTTGCCTTTTAATTTTCCTATGGAGTTAGCACCTGTTGGTTTTCATGCAGTTTTGTTAGCTAATAAGGTGAGAACATTATAGTTCTGTAAATCTTATGTTTAATTTTTCTAAACTTTATGCCTTCTATTATACCAAAAAGAAAAAAAAAATGAAAGGTGATATTATCAATACAAAAGTTTAAGATTAAATTGCTCTAATCCAAACAAATATAACTCGTAATATCACATTGCCCCATAAAAAAAACTAAAAAAATGATTTAAATGGTTTATTTTTACTAATTTGGATGAAAAAGAAAATTGAGATTTGGTTTGGAATTGAATTTTACAAAAGTGTTTTTTAATAAAAAAAATTATATTATTTTTAAATTTTTTTTTTTTAGAAACAGGTAAATTAATACTTTTTTCAGAAACAGATTTCAAAAAACAGTTTATAAAAAATAATAAAAATTAATCAATTAAATAAAAAAAAATTTAAAAGCTTTTTTTTAACCCTAATCTCAAACGCACCATAAATCCCTAAAGTTGTCTATGTAGTAGTACTTACCAAAAAAAAACCTATATCTCATGGTCTATTATTATGCTCTCTATTAGAGTGAACAAAATCAAATCGAAATTGAAAAATCAAATTTAATTCAATTTGATTTAAAAATTTAAAAATTAAATTAAATTTCGATTCGGTTGAATTTTTATTCAAAAAAATTTCGGTTAAAACCAAATCGACAGAACTTTATATATATATATAATTTTAGAACATAAATTTTATTTTTAATTAAATTTAAAAGTTGAATTTCACTTAAAAATAAAATTGTTTTAAAATTATATTTAAAAAAAAAAAAAAAAACCCCTCGAAAATGTTTTACTTAAAAATCAAAACACCAATCAAAGCATTTGCCGAACTATCTACAAGCAAGATCCAAACAACCAAAACAAAGATTAGACAGGCGTGCAAATAAATAAATAAATATTAATTTTTAGTGGTTAAAAAAAATGCATTTTTGTTGTATATGACAATGACATGATTGGAAATCTATCTTACATGGAAAATTCCACATGGCATCTTATTCTATACTTACGTGGCACTAATTTATTGGTTATGAGAATGGAAGAATGAACTGTGCATAGGCTGTACCACATGTCGGTGGTGCCCAATGATAGTAAAATGACAACCAGCTTTAAAAGCAATGGTTCCTTGTCTTTCCTTTCTACATTTTTACGCATTCTTTGTAAAATTCCCCTTCCATTCTAGATCTTTAGATTTATTACTTTTTTAATTAATAATAATTCTATTTTAATTAATTTAGTAATTTTTATGGATTTTTAATAAAGTAGTAAATTATATATATAGTTTCATAGATTATATTGAGTTTTTTTACATCCTATTACATTCAATTTATTAATCAAATTAAATGAAGAATATCAATATTAAAATTAATTAATTTGCAAAGAAAAAATATTATTTAAAAATTTGGCTAAGATTTTATTATGTTAGCTATTTTGTTATTATTATTTTTTATCATACTTTTTCATTAAATTTTTTTAGCAAGTTAATTAAACAAAATATTAATAATATTGATTTATACATCAAATGGTGATTAAAAAAATGTATGACATAATCTAAATGTAAAGTGTTTGATGAATTGATTTAGTGACACCCAGTGACGAAGTCACATATGATTGAGACAATTGCTCTCCTTAACTTTTTAAAATGTCGATAATATTATATTAAATTATAATATTTTTAACGTTTATCCCCATAAAAAAATGAGTAGCAATTAAGTGATATTAAAGAAAAAAAAATTTTATTACGTACATTTATGTTATACTTAATGTTTTATAATATATTGTAAAAGATGATATCACTCCATAATAAAATGTTTAAACTAATGAATTTTTAAACTTTTGTCCTCGATTTAAGATTCTGACTCTACCATTGGTGATACCAGTTTAAAAATAGATGTCAAAATTTAATTATCACTGATATTAAATTTTTTTTATTAAAAATTTGAGATTTTTATGAATTGATTTGAAAAAAAAAATTAAGAAAAAAGCTTTTTTTTTTTTTTTTTGCCAATAAGAAAAAAGCTTTTGAGATAGTTACAAGAGGACTTTATCATTTTATTTTATTTTACATCAAATTTTTAAATTGTTATACAAACAATATACAAATGTTAAATTTTTTTTATAATATGCATATTTACATATTCACATACAAACTCTTAGCTCCATTCTCATCTCTCCACCGACAAGTACTCACATCAAGCTGAAACCAACCTTTTTCCAGCTATTTTCTGGTTGCGGTCCCTTTTTTTCATTTTGAACTACCCAAAATACCCTTCTCTAACTATTTCTCCTCAACTCCACCAAAAATGGACTCTTTTTATTTGCACTTGATTACCCAAAAATGGACTTTAAAAAGGAAAATTACCCAAAACACCCTTTCAACTAATTTACCAACTACCTGAAATAATTGAAATAATTGTCTGCAGCCAAAAAAAAAAAAAAACATTTGTGCCTTGTGCTATAATCAACAAATACCATGCCATAAATAAGGTAATTATTATTATTATTATTATTATTATTATTATACATACATAAATATATAAATTTAATGAAGGTATTTATTTAGAGTAAAATGCAAATGTTTGAGTAGCAGCCGGTAAAACACCCATTTTCAATCAATTGAGCTGGTGCACTGTCTTTGTCTTTAGCTAAAATATTTCTTGTTTTTTACACTATTTCCTTATATTTCACGGTTTCTTTGGTTCTTCTACACTTGCAATTGTTTTTTTATAATTAGAGAGAAGAGAAAAGTCTTGAGAAACAGAGGAGAAAGATCTGTGAGCTTATAGAAGCTACATAGCTATGGCATCAAAGGTTCTGCTAATTACAGTCTTCATCTTCGATCTCATTGCCTTTGGTTTGGCTGTTGCAGCTGAGCAGAGAAGAAGCACTGTGAGTTCACTGTTCATATATGTATTTTTTTTGCTAGTATGCTCTGTTTCTTGGCCAAGAAATTTTGTAGAATTCTGAAGATGTAAATCTCTTTCTTTTATATGATTTCTGGGTTTATTAACATATATGAAAGTGTTTTTGGAAGTCTGTTCTGTTTCTTGGCTGAGAATTTTAGTATAAAAGGAAAGGTGATTGAATCTTGATTAAACTTAAACTAATCTGAAATGAATCTTTAATAACAATTACTGCTTTTTCAGTTTCTGGGATAAATATACAAGAGAGTTGTAAGAATTTATTTCTTTTTCTGGGATTTTCCTAATTAAGCAAACACTAACTAATGGCAGGGAAATGGTAAAAGTAGTTTGTTATATATGAAAGAAAAGGAAACGAATCCTTACAATGTTAATACAATTGATTTTTTTTTTCCAATTTAAATTTCCAGATCTACAGATAAAAATGAAAATATCAGCATTTATTTTTATAACATAGACCATATAATAACAATTAGCACTTCTTCCCATGATGATTTGTCTCTGTTAATAAATTATTAGTGTTCCTTTTAACATGTTAGGATGTTACACTTCACCCACCAATTTAATGTAATGAGTTAAGTTGGATGGGATATTTAATATTTTATTTTCCTTGGGTCTAGAGGAATCAAATCTAGATTCTAAAATCAAGCTTCTTTGATTTATTGATTTGGGTAATACTATTATCAAATCAATTATTAGTAGCTAAATAGCTAATTTCTTGATGAATTAGCAAACTAAAACTAATAATAATCTTGTTTTGCAGGCTATAATCAAGCAGGATTCTGAAGTAAATTACAATTATTGTGTTTATGACTCGGACATTGCAACTGGCTATGGTGTTGGTGCATTCTTATTTCTAATGGCTAGCCAAGTCATTATAATGGTGGCAAGTCAATGTTTCTGCTGTGGCAAGCCTTTAAATCCTGGAGGTTCAAGGGCTTGGGCAGTTATCCTCTTCATTACCTGCTGGTATTTGACCATAACCCATTTTGAAACTACAAAAACATTTAATGTTTTAAGAGTATGTTTGATCCTGAAATTGAAATCTACCTTTCCGAAAAACACCATTTGTTGAAAGAAAAACTTTTCAGAGTATTATTTAGCTATTCTGAAACTTTTACAATTAGATCGTGAAACAAACTTTAATAATCTCCGATCAACATTTTCAACATAGTGCTTTCTTTAACAGAAGTATAAACAATAATGTCAAACGGACTCTAATTCTTGCAATGTATTGCATGTTTATTTGATCTTCTGCAAATTTTTCTATCAGGGTATTTTTCTTCATTGCTGAGGTATGTTTGTTGGCGGGTTCGGTGAGGAATGCCTATCACACCAAATACAGGACTGTTTTCAGTGACAATCCTCCAGATTGCCAAACGTTGAGGAAGGGAGTTTTTGGGGCAGGAGCAGCTTTTACTTTCTTCACCGCCATAGTTTCTGAATTCTACTATCTTTGTTATTCTAAGGCCAGAGATGGGTTCCAGCCATATGGCATGGAAACTGGTGTTGGCATGGGAACCTACAAATAAGCTTGTTTAAGTTGGTATAGTGCCCAATGTATAGAAGTGACTTCCCCCTGCAGCCTGCTCTCTCTGCATCGATTTGCATACTTAAACTCCTTCCTTGAGTTGCATTTCATGTGTTAATTAAAGCTTCAATTTAATTAGTTTGTTGGTAGTTCGCAATTTGGAATTATCTTCATGATTTTTTTTTCCTTCTTTTATCATGATATGAAGTTTTGTACTTCTCTATACAAATCAATAATAGAAGACTATTGCTTGTGTATCAATGCCCCTTTTATTTTCCTTTTCTTTTATTTTATTTTTTTGTTGATCTTTTGCAGTACTGTTTACTAGGTAGATTCTGCATCAGAAAGTAAACACTTAACCACTAGATTATTAACCCAATAACTTTGATACTAAGTTAATATCAATATGATATTATTTAATACTATGATTTACACAATGTACCATCACTCATATTCACGTGGGATTCACTCTCATAAATTTCAAGTGAATCCATGTATTTATGAATATAGGACGTAATATATTTTAAATTTCTTGCAATACAATGCTTATTGTTGTGAAGTATACATCACATTACTCTCACCTTAAGGTCTCATTAAAAAAAAAAAAAAAAATCACATCTGAGGCCTTTAATATGACAGCAAATCTCTGTATAATATTGAGTCATCCTTTTTCATTCTTAAACAATTAATTTTTTTATAAAAAAAAAATCATTTTTTAATGTCATTAGTGAAGAGTAATTGAGTAAGTATCTAAATAAATCTTGACAGCCAAGGTTCTGCTGTGTTTTACAGAAGTCAAATTAGCAATTAACAAGCTTGCTTTATTCATTGACTATTATTAAATTATTGTGTTTGCAAATAAATTAAAATTATTAAATGTCATTATAAAAGGTCAATCTAAGTATGCTCTATATATATAATTTCTTTAATCTTGTATTTCTTGTAAATACACAGAGAGAGAAAAAGAAAGCTCAGAATGGCATCAAAATTGCTACTTATAGTTGTTTTTGTTCTTGATTGCATTGCTTTTGCAATGGCTCTTGCAGCTGAGCAGAGAAGAAATACTGTAAGTTTTGTTCCTTACATTACATTTTCTTTGAATCAAGTTGGTACTTCATGTTCTATACTTATCCCAATAATTTCATTACTTACACTTTCAGTACTACTATTATCCTATTCTTAGATTTGAATCTTCGATCTCCTGTATTACGAAATATACATTTAACTACTAGACTACTAACTTATCCATATAGTTTTTTCACATTGAAAATATATGTATAGATTCTAAAATTATATTCCAATTTCATTTTTGAAAATAATACATAGAATTAATTGCAAAGCTTGAAAATAATTTTTTTTTTTTTTTCAGGTCAAGGTACTCAGTCACACTGAAATATTATATGAGTGGGAATTATTTTATCAATACTGCCATTACAACTCAGACATTGCAACTAATTTGGGGATTTGTGCAATTGCTTTAGTTTTTATAAGTCAAGTACTTACAATGAGAGTGAATCCTTTACTCTGCTTCAAAAGGGCTATGAAGCATGAAGGTTTTAGGACTTGTGCACTCATTCTATACATAATCAGCTGGTAAGTGACCATAACTAATTTTTTTCCTAAAAAATTAAGAAATTATCAGAATTTGAATTTCTGACCTCATACATTACGAGAAAAGTAATGTAGTATCTGAAATCCTTATAAAATTGATATGTATATGGTTTCAATATACTTCAATCAGGATTACATTCTCCATTGCTGAGGCATGCTTATTGGTTGGTTAACTGAAAAATGCTCAAAAAACCAAAGAAAAGACCATATTCAACCCACCCAACTGTCAGGTATTGAGGAAAGGTATTTTTCAGGCAGGGGCAACTTTCATAATGATCACCAGCATACTGTCCAAGATCAGATATGTCTACTTTTCTGACTGTGAGGAAGGCTATGACACTGACAAGAGGCATTAGTAGCAACAGTTCCAAGGCATTTAAAAAATATATACTCAACATAATACTAATAAATAATAGGAAAAAAGAGATCACATTACTTTGGGTCGCACTTCGGTACCTTACGTACCGGTACATTTAGGCTATTTTCTGGTGGATGTTAAATGGGTTACCGGCACTCACATTTCCTCACAAGTTAGGAAATTAGGAAAGTTACTAATAATTATGGTCGTGGGTGGGTTTGATCTTATCGGTTCAATAAAAAAAATTTGATATTCGGTTTATATATCAGATTGGGTTATCTATAATAGATATTTTCTCTTAAATTCAGTAAAAATCCTCTCACCTGATCAGTATTCACCAGGTGAGAGAATTTTTATTTATTTTAGAAAATCTTATTTTCGTACTGAAATATAATTATTTAATTGCATTTGCTATACTTGTATTTAATATAAATTTAAATTATTATCATTATTTTAACAATATATTATTTAATTATATTTTTATTATATTTATATTTAAGTAATGAAAATTTGTATATCGATATTTAATGAAATAAAAATATTTTTACGAGATTAATAAATTATGTTTTGATTTATTATAGTTTATTTATTAATGGATTATTTTTCAAAATTTAAAAAAATATAGATTTTAATATTAGTTATTAAAGTTTAAAAAAGTTATTTATTCGATCAAATTATTATTTTTAAATTATGAATTTTAAGTAAATATTATTTTTATCTTTGTTGTTGTTTAAAGTAATTGTCGTTGTTGTTGTTATTATTATTTAAAAAAAAGGTTTTTTTTTTTTATATATATATGTTGCCTGATTGGTCCAAAGTGGACCAATCAGTTTTGAATGGGCAGTCGGGTAGCACAAAAAGAGAGAGAGAGAGATTTGTGTTGATCCGCCCATCTCCGGCCATCATCCTGTGACACTGCCGGCACCATCATGAAGCCCAGCCATCAACGAGCATCTGAGCACCACGAGCGACCAGCATCGGCGATCGGAGGCAGAGCATGCGAGGAGAGAAGCTTTGCAGGCGCCGAAGCTTCTGACCTCGATTCCAAGAGACTCCGACGGCGATCTTAGTACCGATCGATTCCTTTTGAGAATAGCTTTCCATTAGTACCTATTGCACCTCTTGAAACTCACCAGAATCGAAGATCGAAGATTGTGTTGGCCGAAACTTTCCACTCGATTTTCGGCGAAACGACATCGAGTCCTGGCAAGTGATGATTATTTTTGGATTCCTGGTGTCGAAACGAGTCACGTGGTATTCTTTGCGACTTCCAGAGTCACCAGTAGCAATGGTGCGTAGCGACAACGCGAGGGTCCAGTTCCAGCAGCTTCGTTTCAACATTCCGACGCATTCTACGATATTAGTTCGATCCGATTTCATGTTGGTAATTCTAAAATTCTCGATTTGCATATTGATGCTTAAATTTTAATTTATATGTTTTGAGTTGGAAAAATATAAATATATATATTTATGGAGTTTATTTGTGTTATTGGAATTAAATTGAATGATTTATGAATTAATATGGATTTTATTTTTATTATTGGAGTTAAATTGGTGAATTTGAGATTTATATGAATTTGTTTGAGTTGAATTTGTATTATCTAAAATTTTCTTTTAATTATATAGTTAATTGTTAATAAGTGAGATTAATTAAAATAATTATATATTTATAAGTTGAATTTATGTTCCTTGAATTAATTAATGAATTTGAGATTAACATAAATTTTTATGAATTTTATATTATGAATGGATTTAATTTATTTTAAAATATTATGTAGTTCTTTAAATAGTAATTTTATGAATTTATTTATATGATTTTATATTGTTTTAATATGAGTATTGAATGTAATTAATTTTATAAAAATTATGATTTAAAGGAATTAAAGGAATTGTATTTATTTTAAATAATGTTGCATAAATTGAATTTATCATAATTCTGTAAAATATTATAAAGGTATGAAGTAAAGAATTAAATTATATTTTTAAAGTAAATTATTTCTAAACAGCGTTTTAAATAGTTAAGAAATATATTTAAGTTGTTGAGAATAAAGTTATGTTTTAAGTATATTAATAATTGTTTTGTATATGTATATATGCTTGAATTGATGAATTAAGTTTGATTTTAATGATGTATTCTAATTGAGTTGCATGTGATTGCTTGTTGAGTTTGGAGATACAGGAGGGGGTCGTTGAGTTGTGATTGGGTTATATGAGTTGTAAATATTATTTAGAAGTGTTTATTTCTACTATTTCAACTGGGTATTGTCCTAATTATAGAGCAAACTTTGCCAAAATTTCAGCAGAATCTTTAGTGTTGTTTGTATATATCGTAATTGAGTGGTCAGTGTTCTGATAGTCATTTGTTATACAGTATTGGGATTTTCAGATGCCTATCCAGTTAGTTGTCAATCGACACTTTGAGGAAAGTTAGATGGATTTTCGTCAAGTTTGTGAGTTATATAACTTAATATAACACTTCATTCCTTTTATTTAATTAATATTTCATTTATATACATGCATTGATTGTTTGTATACTATATATTATATAATTATGCATTATGAATATATGTTAAGTATTATGGCATTTGTATGTGATTGTTATGTTATATTTGTGTTGCATATTACTTGTGTATGTTCGGATGGGGTTATAATGACATAGGATCACACATGATTTGTGATTATGATTATGATATGATAATTATGGTTTGATGAGCTATGATTGATGTATAATGGTTGCGGGCTTGCTCATCGCTCAGCACTGCTGCCAGTCGGGTCAGTGCTGCATGGCTTAGGCCAGGGACGACTGCGGCCTTATGATTGGATATTAAGAGACAATTTTGGATTAAGAGAGTTATATAGGGAGTTGGCTCCCTAGTTTGAGGTTAGTGTGATTTCTATCAACTAATTCCTATCCTTGGTAGATTATGAGATTGTTTGTTTGAATGACATTATGCATTAGCATTTCCGATATTCGGATGGTATGTTATATTGATAATTATATTGCTCATTGAGTTGAACGCTCATTCATATTCAATATTTTTCCCCAGGTTACAAGATGAGTTTAAAAAGTAAATTTTAGTTGAATATACCTGCTTTTCATTATTCGGCAGTGAAATGTATTTTATTACTCAGTTATGTAATAAATTTTAAATTGTACTGTATTATAAAACTTTAGAACTCCGCATTGTTATTTTCATTTTTCTGAATTTTGTATTATTGGTTCAATTTTTTAAGTTGTTGAGTTTTGAAGGATAGTTAAACTTAAATGGACCCATAGTCCCTGTTCTGTGACAGTTACAGCTGTCACATTGATTGTTTTGTCGTTTAGTGAGTAGTCAGGTTTACTACGAATTTTGAAAGTTTATGCTTTTCCATTCCTCAATACCGGTTACGTGCCTTTGGATTCAAGTCGAACCAGTCATAGCTTATCAAGGCTAACCAATTTGATTTTTCAAGTGTATTTAAATGCTAATTGTAAGCCTTGTGGATTGAACACTAGACCTCCAATAAGTCTTTTAATACACTTTTCACTTCACCAAATAATATTTTTGTGATTTTTTTCTCAAATTATATATTTAATTATGATAAAATGATTTAATTATTAATCTCCTTACAATTTGATAAATTATATTTATTAACTTTTTAAAAAAATTTACGTTCATTAAATTTAATATACCTTAAAACTATTAAATTAGTAACATAATACATTATATATTACCAACCAATATAATTAATATTATGATTTGAAATTTTATTTAAAATATTAATAATTTTTAATTTAAGTTAATTTTATATTTTTTGAAATTTAATTCTATATTTATTACTTTGATAGAACATTTTATTATTTTAAACAATAAATCCTAATTTTATTTTTTGATAAATTACCATTTAATCCTTAAAATTTGACCTAATTAACTAATTTGTCTCTGCTTTTTGAGAAAATAACTAATTAATCCATCATTTTTTGTTCCGTCAGCCTATTTAGTCATTCTATCTAGTTTTTATATTTTTTCTGTTAAATTTATGAAAAAATAACTAAAATATCGTTATATATAATAAATATAATTTTAATTTTATTATTTAAAAATAAAAATGATAAAATTCAAAATAATAAAATTATATAATAATCATTTAATTTTATTAATATAAATATTTTTTATTATATATAATAATTATATAATTATGTAATAATAAATAATTATATAATTTGACGACATTAAATAAAAAATTATAGAAAAAAATTGTGAAATATATGAGAATAATAGGTCATAAATAAAATGGGAAAGAGTTAATAAATAATTGGAAAATAATGAAAAAAATTAGAAATTACATTAATTTTCAAATTGGTATCAGAGCTAAGTTAAATATAATTTTAACTAACTAAGTTAAATATAATTTTAACTAACTCTGATATCAATTATGAATATTAATATATTTTCTAAATCAACTAATTTTTATGTTTTCTACTATACAAAGGTATATTATTTCACATTCTGAAACGATGTGGGATGTGTAAAATATATGGGTTACAAGCCAAGAGCTAACACTTGAATATGATAGTTATGGGCTCTCCACTACAAGCAATAGTTCAACTTGCTCTAAGAAGATTAGATAGGTGCAAACTCAATAGTTCAAAATCAAGATGTATTCCATTGTATACATGGTATTGAATTAATAGTTCAATAATTGAGCATATGTCAAGAACTTAAGATTTAAAATCACAATAACTATTTTCTTTTAAAAATATCTTATGTATCAAAAATAAAAAGTATTAATTTGATTTGGTTATTAAAAACAATCTCACTTATTGAGTTTTAAAATTTTATTTTATTAAATACAAGTTTGTTTGATATTACAATTGAAAAAAATATATATATTAAAACTATTAATTAGAAATTATTAAAAGATGTTTTTAGGACTATGTTTGACAATTTTTTTAGTCATAACAACTACAACATAATTATTTTCAATTGTTTTTTTTTATAGATAAATTTTCAATTGTTTTCCTTAATAATATCTAAAAAGATAATTAAAAAATATGATCATTTAATAAAATTTTACTTACAGATATTGTTAAAATGTTAATGAGGATTAAAAATAGCATCTGTTTGGACTCTAAATAATTATCAGTTAATCTAACTATTAAGAGTCAAAAAACTATCAGTTAATTCCTAATAAGTAAATCAAATACCCACTAAATTATTTGGCAAAAAAGAAAAAATACCCACTAAATTTATTGGACTAAAGTACTCTCCTGCATAAAATTCTATCCTTTGGTGCAAAAAAAAAAAAAAAAAAAAAATCTATCCTGGGCCTAGAACTACATGATTGTCTAGCCTTGTAAAGAACAGCCCAAATTCTTTTGTGATGTTCTATAGGCTGCATAGATTTTATTATTATTATTATTATTTTCAGAAGACAGAAGGCCAAATCCCAAAAACAGAATGGTAGAGCAAATGAGGGCAAGTGTCTCCATTTCATTTTTCATTATTTTTAAATTATTAAAAATCGTACTTTTCATATATTTTCAGAAAATGATATATTTTCATGTATCAAATTTTGAATGTTATTACTTAACATTTGAGGGGAAAAATGAATAAAATTAATTAACGAATGATAAATTTTTGATTTAATTATTTCAGTAGATGGTATTTTCAAGCTAATATGTGTATTTATCAAGTTTAGATTTCCTCTCTTATTTTTTAACTCTTTTGTCTTTTGGTTCATGTCCATAGTTTAGCCTGTTTTAAGAGGATTAGATAAGTGTTTGCTATCTTTTGGGCTCTATACTCTCCCTTGGACCTTAAATAAATAAATAAAAACTTACTAAAGGTTTTATATATATAATAAAAAAAATAAAAGCAAAATTAACGAATTACTTTGTCAAATATTTTTTTTAAAAGCTAAATTAATTTTTTTTTCTACATATTATGTTTTTCTAAGTTTCAATTAAAATTTATGTAGACTAATATATATTTTTTATCATTCTTATAGTTGACCCATATATTTTTATTTATATTAATATTCAAAATTATCATAAGGTAATATTTAAATTTAATAAAATAGTAATAATAATTTGTATATGTTAAAGTATTTTAAGAAAATATAAATTAAATAAAAAATATATAATCAAAATTCGCATAAAGTGTGAGCTGGCGACTAGTTTAATTGAAATACCTTGAATTGAATTGAAAATGACTTCCTAAAAGATATAAGAATTAATTAATAGGTAATAAAAAAAATAATAGAAAACCACTACTAGTTTAATTTAAGTAGGTTAATAATAATAAATTGAATATAACTCTCTAAAAGATATAAGAATTTCAATCTTATATATATATATATATAATAAAAAACCAAAAAAAAAAAAATTGGCTTTTTTATTTTATTGATATCAATTTTTTTTAAATTCAGAATATTATTTTTTAAATACTAGACTTTCTTTATTTTTTTTTAATTTGTATTATAGATTATTTATAACACCAAATAAAAAAAAAAACTCTCTTTATATATATAATACTAAATTCAAAAAATAAATCTATAACACAAATTAAAAAAGATAGAAAAAAAAACATATAACAGAAGATAGAAAAAAAAAATCATATAACAGAATTTAAAAAAAAAAAAAAAAAAAAAAGAAATCTCTCTCTATTGATTTTTTTTTTTGGCTATTTTGTTGGTATCAATTTTTGTTTGAATTTAGAATATTATTTTTTTAAAAAAATATCATATTTCC
The DNA here is from genome assembly GCA_949750685.1 of Vernicia montana. Classification (NCBI taxonomy): domain Eukaryota; kingdom Viridiplantae; phylum Streptophyta; class Magnoliopsida; order Malpighiales; family Euphorbiaceae; genus Vernicia; species Vernicia montana. The sequence continues at coordinate 6,303 of CATKHJ010102374.1, read as the reverse complement.
TTTTTTTCAATTTATATTATATATTTTCTTTTTTAATTTGATCTCTCAATATTTAATAATTAATATTCATAATTTTTAATAAAGATGAGAGAATTTTTCATCATGTAATTAATATTCATAGTTAGAAAAGATTCTATGGGTATTATAGTAGTCTTATTAAACATAATAAAATAAAATAAAATGTATTTAAAATTTTTAGAGTGTATTTAACCACTCTCTAAAAAAATAGAAAATCGCTACTAGTTTAATTTAAATAAGTTAATATTGATTAAAAAAAAGTTATTATTAATAAGTAATTGGGAAAATAAATAATGTAAAAAATTAAGAATTACATTAATTTTTAAATTGGTATCAGAGCCAGGTTAAAGAATATTTAACCGACTCTGACATCAATTACGAATATTAATATACTCCTCAATCTAATTAATATTAATTTTTTTCCTCAAATATAAAAGTATGTTATTTGATGTGTTGAAACGATGTGGGATGTGTGAAATATTTAAGTTGCACGAGCCAAGGGCTAAGAGTTATGGACTAAATTGTTGCACAATATAATAATTGAAGTACTAATTAAGTATTTGGCAAAAAAAAAAAAAGTACTAATTAAGTACATTATATTTAAAATTTAGGGATGTCATTCTTATATAAACTAAAATGTAATAAAAATTTTATAATTTTACAAATAAAAACTAAAGTGGTGTTGACTATTAACAAATTTTAAAGACTAAAAAGATTAATTTTGAAAAAATTGGGACTAAAGTGCTAATTATATAAAAGTTTAGAAATATTAGAGTAATTTATCCTAAAATAAATTAATTTTTTAACATTAAATATGAGAAATTGATTAGTTTTTGATTCAATTATATTAAAATTATGGTCTCGAGTTCGAGCTATAATCAAAACCAAATTTACAAAAAAGACAAACATTAGACAAGAGAATAAAACATTTTGATTGTATTAGATTATTAAAGCTGCCATAATATGCCTAAAAAAAATTCAAAGCCATAATTTATTCCTGAATTAAGGATGTTGAACACTAACATGTTCGGTTCTTCTAACAAGATATTATATATAATTAACTGATCATATCATATGATCTAATATGATTGATCATCTATACCTTTATTAGGAGACGATGTGACACTATTAATTAGTAAGATGGGTATAAAATATAAATATATCTCTTTTTCATGAAAAATAAAAATCTAATAAGCTAATTGCTTTAATTTAAGCTGAATGCTACTTTATTCTAAGGTCAGGTGGTTCTATATTTTATCCCTCAATTTAGCCATCAATGGAAGGTCAGGAACAAATCTTGACCCAGAAAGAAAGACAGAAAGTAACAGCAATAATAGAATGAATCAAGTCTCAGGTTGAAGCATCTAATTCTAAAAATGTGAGTTGGTTTCTGATGAGGCCAAAATCATCCAATCCATCTATAAGGGATACTTTAGCGGAAAATGTCTCTAAATAGAGAAAATAAGATCATTAGTTCTAGTACATATCCAACCAAATCCCTTGTTATGATAAAAATTGAATTAAAAGAGTAGAGACGATGGGTCAACCATTGTTAAAAAATTAAAACTAACAAGTCCAAACTATGATTGAAATTGAACCGGGCCAAACCTACTCTGATACTATGATAGAAATTGAATTGAAAGAGTAGAGATGACTTGAATTGGGTATAAGTTAAACCAACGAATGAATTGAGTTTAATAAATTTAGATCAACCATTGTTAAAATATTAAAACTAACTTATTAGATAGTTAAGTTCAAACTATTATATATCCATATATTTTTAGTGTATTTTTCTAATGTGGAATTGATTCTTAACATATTCAACGAGAGAGAAAGAGAGAGAGAGATGCGTCTAAGGAAAATTCTCTTTTATTAATTTTCCTTTATCTATCTATATATTTATAAGAAAAAATGGATACTCGAATTCACATGTATTCATCCTACTAGATGATATTTTTAGTCCACATCAATTTTCAAACTATTTCATATTCTATAGCTCTATTACTTTGTGAAGGTACCTTCAATTTAAACTTGGACATATATAGGTGGGGCAAGATTACTTATCAAGATTTGTGCAATTGCAATGGACACAAACACAATACTCTATCATTAGTGTATAATAGTTTACTACCTCATATTAATTTATAAAAATAAGAAGATGAAGTATTTTTCTTTTAAATATATCACAATTTTTTTTTACATAATTAAAATGCATAAAGATTATTTCGCATTGAACATTGTATGATTGTGAGATTTTGAGTTAAGGTGGAGATTGTTAGGATTATGACTCAAAATCCTAATGAGACTTCGAAGAAGACTTTTTATTTTTTTTTATTTTGTGTGTGAAAAACATTCCTCAAGTGAGTGGAGGATTATTTTCTTTGTAGAGTAAAATTTTTATTTTAATATTATTCATAATTAGGTGAGGATTCTTATTGAGTTAAGAGTGATAATGAATAACATTATAAATATTAGAGAGGTTCTTTGGCTTTTGCCTAAGTATGCAATTAGCTTTGGCCCAATGTTGTGGTAGAGTTATAATAGCAATGCTTGTTGAGTGGTATGCCACAAAGTGTATTGGTAAGATGCTTTAGTGATGATATTATGAGAGGGTTTGTAATTTTGTTCTTTCAAAAATTATAATATGTTGATTTAATGGATTATCTTTTCGAGAGAACGTGGATGTAGGTCTATTGAACCACAGAATTTTTTTTTTGTTGTTTTACTCTTTTTTTATCGCTGCGCTTATAACTCTAATTTCTCTAACATATCTATCACACTTGTATAAATATGAAGAGACTATATTGCACCTACATCAAAATTAAAACTTTAATGTATTTTTGTAAATGAGGTTATAAAATACAATAATAAGTAAAATTAAAAAACTCTCAACATTTAAGAATGTTTTAAATTATTTATAGCTAAATCAGCTTATTATTTGCAAATATACATTACTTTAATCTAGTGTTAAAGATGATACTATCTAAAAATGAACTTGAATGTTCAAATATCACCAAAAACAATCCCTTCCTCATATAAATAATTTAAAAAAAAAAAAAACACTATTCATCTACATGTCTTGCAAAGCAATAATTTATACTACCATTCAAAGTGTGTAAAATAAAGTACAGCTTTTGAATGTGTTTTAGATTGTCCATTTATGGTTTGTTTTCCATTAATTGTACTAGATGACATTAGTATTTCAACCTTTGTATCATCCCTCTAAGTGAAAATACATGAAGCTGCAGAGTCATGGGATTCGTAGGGTCATCGAAATTGTTCCTTCTTGGTGTAAGAAATTAATTTCAATATCTCCTGACAAGATATTTTACTGTTCTTGAGGTTGCATTTTGGAAAAATGCAGTGATGCATTCAAACATTATTTGAAGTTGAAGAAGAACATTCAATACATACCTTATAAATATAAATATCTCTGTATTTTCTTATAGCTATTGATGATGCGATTAAAATCTTGACCTGATTATAAATAAATGAATTTTATAAAATTTTAACATTCATATACATATAAAATTTAATTTGAAATAACTGAATATATATAATGGTTACAATTTTTATTTATGTATCACTTGAATTATACTTATAAAATATTCAAATTCGATTTAGTTTAATTAAATTTTATAATACTCAAATTTGAGAACCTGAAAGTCTAGTAAAGTATCTAAATTACATATAATTTAAATATTGTTTACATTATATAAATATTTAAATAATAATTCATTCCTTCAAACTCAAATTCAAATTCATTTAAGCATTGATTTTAGATCAATTAATAACTTTACTAAACTTTTATATTAATCGAGTTAAACTCGAATATTTCATTGAGTCGAATTTGAGTATGAAAAATAAAATTTCATTGAGTTTAATCTATCTTCTTTGAGCTTCATACATGTGAGTGATTGGCCATCACTTTCACAATCTAAAATGCTATATGAAGTAGTAAGAATGAAAGTATAACATTTATTCATGGAGTTGATAGATTTAGGATATATTACTTCATACACATATTTAAGTGGTGTTATTACTCTTCATTGCTCTTAATGATTTCAATTTAATTCTTGCGCAGGAGAGTAGATGTGATTTTGAATTGAATATTAATGATTTACCTTAGGAGAGGAGAGGACTTTGTCTATGTGAGGGAGAGTTCCTTTTAATTTCAATTAACTTGAATGAATGCATGAATATATATGGATCATATATAAGTATTGAAAATCAATTGAAATCTAAATCCTAAATTTTCTTCTTTTAAATTTAATTTATATATCATTGAATTATTTGTTTGTGCTAATTCTAGTTATTTTAGATTATTTATATTAAATTGAATTTGTTTGTCATCATCTCAATTATCATTTGACTAGATATTATAAAAATTATAAATTTCAGTACTCAAATATATCTCCCTGTGTGGGATCGACAAACCCTTTACTATTTTAAACTACTTGCTACAATTAATTCGTATACTTACATATAAAAAGTGCGAACAAAATGTGACCTTTTAAGGAATCCATTTAGAAATCCATAATTGGTGCATTTGGAAAGTATCAAAATTTATTTGGAGTTCTATATTTCTAATTTTATGGAATTGACTATGTCACAACTAAATTCTACCAAAATTGATGGGGTTTATAAACAAACTTAAAATTAGTAAAAGGTCCAAATAAACTTTAAAAAGATTGGTAAGATTTACAAATGAATTCTATGTAATATATTTATAAATGAATTTTATTTGAATAAACAATCATTTGAAATGAAGAAATTTAAATTTTACGATATTTTATAATTTTCACTTGAAATACAAATCCAAATCATAAATTTATTTGGAACAAGAACTTAATTTCTTAAAAATTTCCCTGTCTCACACTAATATAGATTACACTCTTTTCTCCCACAAAGAATTAAGGATTTTGACCAATAACTTGACATTTATATGAAAAAACCATATATTATTTGGGCACTGAAATAGCAGTAAGTTGTACAATGTTCATCACCAAAATAATGTTGGGGATACAAATAAAGTGGCTTTTCTCTGTCATATTGTGTTGGATCCCCATAGATGAAAGCTTATAAAGCTGCAGATTTTTTTTGGGATCATATGAAGATAATGCTCTGAAATATTTCATAAGTAGATGTTTCTCTAATTTTGCACATTGAAGATTGAAAGATGTTTCCATTAATATGTATAGCATTTATACGAGTCTTTAGTGTAGTTGATAGAATTTATTTCTATTTCTTCTTTTTCAGAATTCCACCATTCTACAGGCAACTTCAGTTGATATATATATATATATATATAATTTTTTAGTTCAAAAACCCTTTTCAAGGGGAAGTAAGATGCTACTATTTGTCTACTACCCTATGAGATAAATAATTAATCATTAAATTATTGGTGCAATGATTTTGTGGGTAAAATGGATCCTAAAAGATAATTTTTAACTATGATTTGCAAATTCAATTTGAATTCTCTCAGTCCAAAACAACTGAAATTCACTTGAATTCGTTTCGAAACAAAATTGAGAGTCAGATTGAAGATTAACCCAATTCAAATATAATCATTTAGATTTTGACCCAAAATAACTCGAATTTGATCCGGTTTAAATTAATAAAAAATAATAAATTTTTTTTTTTTTTTGAAAGGGAAAAAATTAATGTTATCAACAATCAAGCCAAAACTTAGAAAGTCATCCGAAATCTTTTTTATTTTTTTACTTGATAGATGACCCAAACCTACTACTCCACAAAATGATATAAATTGAACCCGTCCAACTCAATCAGTTCACCCTTATTAGGGATGCAAATGAGCCAAGCCGTTCACGAGCGGCTCGGTATTCGACTCGATAAAAACTCGTTCGCATTCGACTCGTTTTATAAATGAGCTAAATTTGAGCTTTACTTTAAGACTCGATTAATAAACGAGCTGAGTTTGAGCAAAATAAAACTCGACTCGATTAGACTCGTGAACAGCTCGATAATAAGCTCACGAACATGCTCGATTAATAGGTTCGTGAATAGCTCGATAATAAGCTCGTGAACAGTTCGATAATAAGCTCGTGAACAATTTGATTATTATTATTATTATTATTATTAACTTAATAATTTTGACACTCTAAAAAATATATTTTAATACTCTTATAAAATTTTTGGTAATTCAATTTAACTAAAATATATATATTCATGATTAACATAATCTAATATTTCCTTATTATGTAATATAATATTCTAATTTTTAAAAATATATTTTTTATTAATTATTCCATCTATTCCTTTTTA
>CATKHJ010102349.1:0-15467 GCA_949750685.1 Vernicia montana | reverse complement strand
ATATAATTTTATAAATTAATTGTTTAAAATTCTATAAAAAAATTATGACTCAGAAAAAAGATATTGCAACAATATTAAAATTTCATTAATTAATTAAATTCAGTTAAGTAATTAATTATCCATTATCAATTTCTAAATTATTAGTTGATTAGCATATAGAAATAATAATTAATTAATAAAAATAAAAGAAATAATAATAATAATAATAAAAGCGGTCCACATCAAATGCATATTATCAGTTGATGGGAATAATGCCTCACTCCTCCTTTGACAAGTGAAATGACAACGTGAAGAAAATATAAAAATAAAATATGGTACAAATGAAATAGAAAGTGGTTATAAATATATAAAAAATAAATTGACCGTGAAAATGATATTTTTTTATAAAAAAAACGGTGTACTATCTAATTTTCTCTTAAAAAAAAATGAAGAGAAAAAGCCCACTCTTAAGTGTTGGGCCCTAAGAAGTGTAAAATACGGCTATTTTAGATTAAATGAAATTGGGTTTTGAAAAATTAGTGGGCAGGATTCAACCAGTGATGGCCCACTGCCTAACTCATTTTATCCTCTGTATGTAAATTCCTGCGTTAAATAATCAAATAATAATAATTAATATATATACAGAGACCCATCGCAAATAGACAGACAGACGTTGAGATATAGATAGATAGGGTTTTGAATCTAATCCTCAAACAAAGTCTCTTGTTTGTTTACTACCATCCTCAGGTTTGCGTTGATTATGTTGATTCTTCCTTATTATTACGTTGTCGAATTATTACTAAATTCTCTGTTTTCTATCTTCGATTCAGCTTAGCTCTCATGGCTTCCAATTCGAACAAAGATGTTCCTTCTGGTAACTTTTGCTGCTCAATTTTCCTAATCTTTAATGAGATCTATTGATTTAGGTTAAAATTAAATCCGATTATTCGATTATTCTTGCATTTGAATCCTAAATTAATGTTAATTTTTCATCCTTTTAAGTCATGTAGTTGGAGTTTATTTAGCATAAATCATCTATTAAATAAGAAATTTAGTTAAGCTTCACAATCATTTGGAACTCTTAATCTTTAACATCTTTCTATGAAAAACAATAATATTATATTTATTTGTTGATGCATATGATAACTGAACTGACTTTATCTGCTTCATTAATTTTTCTCAGATGAGAAAACAGAAACGTCTTCTGGGGAGTCTCAGTCTGGACAAAGAAGACCTCCCACTTCTCCAGGAGCTGGATTTGCTCCTCCCAATGCTTTTGATTTCTCAGCCATGAGTGGACTTCTTAACGTATGTTATTTCATTTCATATTATTGTGAATTTAACAAACAATATATCATTCATGGCTTTTCTATTTCATTATGTTTTGCTACCTTAGTTGCTTCTTTTAATTCTTGCTAGTTTAATTGCAGAGTAAAACAGGTTTTTGTGTTTTCTGTATATAGAAACAATTTGCGAACAAAATAAGGAGTTAATATGCAGGAGGGCTAACTCATATTAAGGCTGCCAATTAATCCACTTAAATTTGAATTTTAAGTGTTATTATTTTTATATTTGTATTATTATTCTTGTTGTCATGATTTTCTGCGTCTTTTGCTTTTGACTATCTTGTTTCAATAGTTGAAACTTGATGAGAGAAATAAGTTTTTATAATTTGAAGTAGTTGAAGAGAAAGTTGTGTTTGAGAAAATCTGGGAAGATTGTCTGCAGTTTTTCTCAAATATCCTGGTCAAGCTATTTGTTATTCTCTGTTTATACTAAAAAAATAGGGAGTGGAGTAGGGAAGGGTTGGGGCAGGAGTCGATTCTGACATAGGAAAGACTTGAGAGATCTTCCTAGTGTTTCCATTTGCTGGCCTAGCACGGGTTTTAGGGATTTGCAGTGTTAGGAGAAAAAGAAGTGAAAGGAAGAATTCTCTTGGGCCATTGGATAATAGCTTATTTTTTTGTGGGCCCAAAATTGATTTTGGATAAAATTTCAAATATGAACTTTGTCATAAATCAATTTTAGATTCGTAAAAACCAAGTGACAAGTAGCTATCGTCCATTGGTTTAGGAGAATTGTTCCTTATTCTTGGTCCAAAATCTTTTTGCACAAGTAATGGCAAACTGGCCCTTAGTTTCTTGTGGCACTCACATCCTACCTGTTTATTAATTACCTTTATCCAGTTTTTGGTTCATTGTGGTGATGGATAGTCAACAATTACGCCTCCAGCCTCCTTAAATGGCCTTCATATATTTGTGCTTTTATTTTAGGTTTCAATTTTTTCTTATATGATTCAACAAGTTGTAAGATTTGTTATATGTAGGACCCAAGCATCAAGGAATTGGCTGAGCAAATAGCAAAAGATCCTTCATTTAATCAAATGGCAGAGCAACTCCACAAAACTCTTCAGGGTGTAGGCGCTGATGACGGGATCCCTCAGTTTGATTCACAACAATACTATTCCACCATGCACCAAGTTATGCAAAATCCTCAATTTATGACTATGGCTGAACGCCTTGGGAATGCATTGATGCAGGTATATTTGAATTTTAGCTTCATTTAACTGCTTTCTTTTGGGGTGCGTGTGCGTGTGTGTTTGCTTGCAAGTTCATCTGTGTTAATGCTGCAAAATTGGCAAAACCCATTTCTGAGACCTTGAACTCATCATTGAGTTTTGTTTGTTGTGCCTTTATTCTTTTGTTATAAGAGTCCTCAAACTTCCCAAATTAGGGACTATGAGAAATTATTAACATAAGTTAAAAATGAGAAATTCATTAGCAGCAATTTAGAAAACATAAATTGAAATTGAATTTCTTTCTTCTCAATCATGGAAGTTACTGAAGATAGGAGAAAAGGAAAAAATAACCAATTTTTGAAGAGGAAAAAATAACCAATTTTTGTACCAGTGAACTTTTTGAATTTTGTTGATTAAGCAATACAATGTTTCAAAAAGTAGGTGCAATTTTTTAATTTTTTTAAACTGTGGTTGTTGAATCTCATTTTCCTATTTCTGTCAAATAAGTCCTGAATGTTTTTAAATTGGAAAGTTTGGGAGCTGAACAACACACAATTGAAGAGAAGGAGCCAAGTAGATAAAACTTGAAAAATTAAAGGGCTTAGGTTTATTTTTTAATTTTTTGAAAATGGGTTAATATTGGCCCTTTCCAAACCCAATACATTTTACATCCCTGGCATGTATTTCTTTTCTTTTGGCTTATGCATCATTTAAGAATAAAGGCTAGATTGAAATTATATTTTTCTTTCCTTAGGATCCATCAATGTCCCAAATGCTTGAGAGTTTGACAAATCCATCACAAAAAGATCAAATTGAGGAGCGGATGGCGCGAATCAAAGAAGATCCTTCTTTAAAGCCTATTTTAGAAGAGATAGAGAATGGTGGTCCAGCAGCCATGATGAGGTTTGGATTGTAGTAGTTTGATATTAATATGACAGTGTAACCTGCTTACATAAATGCAACAAAAATTAGGATAAATTGCACCACTAGGTATTGAATCTTGGGCTAAATTTCAGGTTGGTCAGTTATAATTATGGTTAGTGATGAAAAATAAAAATCTAAACCTTTGCTTTGATTTGTAACTATGATAAATCTCTCTCTTTTTTTGTTTGTTTATTGTACGGTCTTTCATATTGGTTTTAATTGTAACCAAAACTAAATGGACACACACCACAACTCCTCATTCCTCAATTGGTTGCATAGCATATGTTTTATTGAAAAAAATATCAGATAAGTATATACTAAGAGATGACACATTTTTTTTGTGCTTTTTTATTTAAGTGTTCGGAAATACTTGATGTTTTTAAAAAGATAATTAGTATTTTTTTGTGAGGTCTTACACTCAAATATATCATGTGTTACTGCTATTTTGTCCATAACTGACACCAATATGAAAGGTTGTGTATTTAATTGAAAGGTAATGATTGATCACAATTGCAAATCTGTGTAAATTTTCGATCTTTTTGGTCATTCATCCTAATGATGATTCTGTTCCATTTTTATCAACAAACTTTTAATTGTAAACAATTTGGTCATGGTTGTTAAAATTGCAAACATCCTTGTAAATTACCTCGATGGTTTTATTAATTGCTACTTACACATGCCTTTAGGTCTACTTGGGTGTTACTGATAACATACTTGTTATATTTAAGTAGAATAGCACCCAACACTAAGTTTTGGTTGGGGGCTGTATTGCAAATTGAACACCGTACTTCAAAATATTACAATGTCAATCATGAACTCAATAAACTACTGCAACTGATATCCTCATTAGATTTTCTTTTCTACAATTATCACTCATTTGTTCATGAGATCTTAATAATAAGGGTTTTAAAATACACTTTTGTTAAGTAGAAATTGTGTTTGTGTTCAATTTCTACAAATGACATTAATTGGTCTTTGAATTACAGTTAAAAAGATTCAACCTTTCTTTGAGATTTCTCACATGGTACTTAATTATTCTGTATAAATTGGTTCCAATTAAAATTTATTTCAAAGAACTACCATTTGTATCAACACTTTTTGTGCAACTTATTATATTGCTTGATGTGGCACTATAGTATTGGTACATGTTACTTGTACAAGGAAGCAAAACACATTTGAAAAGGATTGTGATAAATAAAATAATGTCACATAAGGCAGTACAATATGTTGGTACAAATAGCATTTTCCTTTATTCTATGGCTATTTGAAACTCTTAATCAATTTTATCAAACAAAAGATGGATTGAGAGAAATTTTAGAATGGAAATTTGTTTATAGTGGGTATTGAAAGCTAACTAAGTTTAAGGTAGACATTATAACGTTATAATGTCAAATTACCTGCATATTTATTTATCAAATTATTGAAGGAACATAATGCTTGCGCAGGTATTGGAATGACAAAGAGGTTTTGCAAAAGTTGGGTGAAGCAATGGGTCTTGCAGCTGGTGAAGGGGCAACTTCTGTAGAAAATCCAGGACAGGAAGAAGCAGAAGAAGTGGGAAATGAGGATGAATCGATCGTTCATCACTGTGCTAGTGTTGGTGATGTTGAGGTAGAGTACAGTTTAATTTTACACTTGCTTGACTTTTTTGGGTTCCTGTGATTTCGGAATAAGATTGACTAATTCTTGAGATTTGGTTGACATGAGCTGATTTCCCTTTTTCTAGATTTAATTCAACTCTATCATCCTTTTTCTTGCTTATTCTTTTGATTTAAGAATGAGATTGACTAAATCCTGTCATGAATTGACTTTTCTATTTGTAGTTTTCTATATTAATTGTGATGAACTAGACTTTCCTTTTTCCAAATTTAGTTCAACATTATCACTGCCCCCAACCCCTTTGGCCTTTATTTTTCTATCTTTTCTTACTTGTTATTTTCCTTTTCTGGATGCCTATTGAATCCTCTTTTTCTAGATGATTTTGTTTTTCTTTTTTCAATTTTTCTTGGACACAAAAGCTTTTTAGCTTAATTTTTATAGAAGAATTTGCTGCCCATTAATCTATCTTGCTTGAATTGATGTTAAGTGTTAATTTGTGGCTATAAGCAATATGCAATTAAGGGGGAAAAAAGAGGTTAGATTTTTTGTCATGATGAACTGTCACTTTTGATGGTGAGTACTGAGTAGTTGTCTCATGGTTGTTTTAGGGATTATTATTGTTTAATAGGAATAATAAGATTAGTTTTGAAGACTTTTTACCATCTTTAGTCTTATTTTTATTTGGATTCAAGACACTGAAGCTCCAATTCTAAATATTTTAGTTATTTATATATGTGAAGTTGTCTTACATAATATTAGTTAGCTTGTTTTATTTCTTTTGTACCTCATCTCATTTAGGCACCTTACACATTGCGACTAGGCTATAGGACCCCTTTGTGCCTTTAATAACTAAACTTACTGCTTGTCCTTTAACTTCATTTTGGTGCTATAGAAAATGACATGTTGATTTTGAAGGTGGTTATCTAAATTCTTCTTGCAATGATACACTGTTTTCTTTAATATTATTGATATACATGTAATTTTCCTGTGAAATTGTTGGTGTTGTCATATTTTACTGGACTCAACTATTTATCCTGTGGTGCTTGGGTTTGCATGATGGAACACATGGTTGTAGGTACTAAGTACATGGCACAAGATGTAAATGCGCTTTTGAAGGGGATTTTAAATTGTCCATTTGTTAAAATATATAATAAGCGCTGGGGTCCGAGTAAACCAAAATTTTTGACCTTCAAGAATGGTTTCATTTTTAATTGTATAGTTTTGAACCTTGTCAATTCTAGCCATAAAAGTACTATGGAGTCTCAGCTGAATTGTTCCATGAACTAATTGCCATCAATAGTAGGTGGAAGAGCATCAAAACCATATTTTTGTCCCTTTGACCAAGAAAATAATCTGCTTAACATGATACTTAATTGACAGTTTGAGAAAAAATAAAATTAGTATATAAATTAGGATAAGTAGTTTATACTTTTGTGAGTTTTCATTTGCCCTTGGTTTGTATACCATTTTAAGTGCCAAATATAGAAGATATTGTATCTAGCAAATCATTGACAGACGTGCAGTTTGCATGTGTATTTGTCAATGGTAATTTTATGGTTTGAAGTGATATAATTTAAACTTTATAGTTTAAATTGAAACTATAAGGGTTTTTCTGTACTTAAGCCAAACACCTGTGTCTCATTTAGAAGTAATTATATTTTGCATGTGAAAACATCCAAATATTTTTATTTAAACATTATAATTATTTGGAAGATAACCACTAAGACTAATTCAACAAAAGTAATGTGTAAAGGAAATCACCATACACAAAATCTTCCTTTTAATATTTTGGGTACATAAATTTTAGAATGAAGACTGCTAAAATTTGTTTAACAAAAGTCATTTGCACATTAGAATGTGAAAGAAAATAGCAACCTCTAGTAAGCATAGCTCAACAAAAATATAAAAGATTGTAATAGCGATTGGGTTCAAAGCTAGTTCTAGAAGAACTAATCGTTATCTTCATCATCTTTTCCCTAAAGTAGATTTAAAACCTCATCTGTTTTCTTCCTCTCATTTGTTTCCTCCAAATTGATCTCTCATATAATCTTCACCAGAGTAATGCTAAACCTGGAAGTACTTGCATTTGTGTTGCTCAAGACAGTCATGTTAACTGGGAGGGATAATGGAAGGACACCGGGTTGTTATGATATTCACCTTTTAAGAGTTGATGTCATATGATCAGACTTATTATTAACATGGACAATGGCATTCAATGGTTTAGCCAAATACAAAAAGGTATAAAGTAAAAACCCTTCAAAGTTGAGCAACAAACTACTAAAGTTTTTTGTTTTAAAAAAAAACCTTGCATGATCCCAAGGCGCTCTCCTTGGCAACCCCCCCCTCTCCCCCCCCCCCCTCTAAAGGTATGTGTCTAGGTGACTAGACATGAATAGGTCATTATATGGTAGCTTGTAGTGCTAGGGTAAATATCATCGTTGTATTCTTAACATACATTTTGTGAAAATTTTTGGTCCTTGTCTAGATTTATAATGTCTTAATTTTAAGAAATAACTGTGTCTAATTTCAATTAATTGAAGTTATGCTTTGTAAATAGAGTTTAATGTCTTTTTGTTAATCAATTAGGGTTTGAAAAATGCATTGGCATCTGGTGCTGACAAGGATGAAGAAGATTCAGAGGGAAGAACAGCTTTGCATTTTGCTTGTGGATATGGAGAGGTATGATCATTTGTTAACACTGGCATTCTTTTCTTGTGTGCATGTGTACATTTGGCATTTTATTTAATTTTTTGGGTGGTAGTTGTTTTTTGGGGGGGGGGGGGTGAAGCATTTGGTGGGATATATATTAATGGAAGACTGAATTTGTAGCTTGAAGTTGGTTGATGATAAAACTTCTATCGACCTTCAAATGAGTTACTAAACAAACAAGAATATGCCGTTTTAGTCAAATTCCTAGTTGGAACTTCAATTGTACCAAAAATTCAAAAGTTAGTGTCAATTATATCTTAGGTAAAAAATGAGAGAGAATTTTTATTATTTTATTACTCTCTGCCTACAAATAATTTTCTACTTTTCCTCGTTAGGATGTTAAAAAAAAAAATTATCCACTTCCTTTTTTAGTTAAATTTATTTGTGTTTTCAATTATGCCCTTTAGTATACTTATAATCAATCGCCTTATTTTAGAAAAACTAATTCAATTTGTGGTCATAGTAAGGGTAAAATAGGAAAAGAAATACAAATCTTTAATCTTTGTGCCAAACAAAAGTGGACAATTTTTTGTGGATGGGGGAGTATTAATTAGAAGCCATAATATTACTATACCAGATTGCCAATTTAGTTTTTAAATTCTAATTAGAGTTAATTTTACTTTATGACTTTACAAATTTAGTTAATTGAGTTATTAGTTGAATTAGTAATAGTTTATCAAATTCTCAGTGTTTAAGATCCCAATTAACTATAAAATCGAAATTTAGAAACTAAATTGAAAAAGCATATTAAGTTCAAAAGCCAATTTGATCTTTTGCCTTTATAAGTGATATAAATATAACATTTAATTTATTTTCAATTTTGATTTGGGGTGCAAGAGATACAAAAAAAAGTATAAGGTACAATTGAAAAAACACGAAAATGTTGGGGTAAATTTGGCTATTAAGCCTAATAATATTGGCTATTGCTCGAGCAACTTCTTGCTTCTTGGTGTTGCATATTGATGTGCTGTCAGAAAGATCTGGAATTGCAGACAAAATATCCTTTTTTGTTTTTGTTTTGGTTGCATGGAAGCAAGCAGATGCTCTTTAAAATTTGTCTTTTCAGGTGAAGTGTGCTCAAGTCCTTGTTGAGGCAGGAGCAACTGTTGATGCACTGGATAAAAATAAGAACACTGCACTTCATTATGCAGCTGGTTATGGAAGGAAAGAGTGTGTGGCCCTTCTACTAGAGAATGGAGCTGCTGTGTAAGTCAATAGCAACTGTTAGTGATGACCTTTTATGATATTATTTTTCTGTTGTAAATTCTAATGTTTCTATTATCATACTGCAGTACTCTTCAGAACCTGGATGGCAAGACTCCCATTGATGTTGCCAAACTAAACAACCAACATGAAGTATTGAAGTTGCTTGAGAAGGATGCCTTCCTGTAACTTGTATGTTGTAATAATTAAGATCAATATGTCGTCTGTGCCTTCTTGGCTGCTATGGATTGCTACATCTTAAGGTGTTATAGTTGGTAACATATTCAGTCTTTTACTTTTTTATTTTTTTAAAAAATATTTGTGGATTGCTAGGGCATGCCATTTTTTCATGTTTTTCTATTCCCTGGGTTCCAATTTTAGTTATTAACTACCGTAAACGTGTCTCTTTATACATGGTATTTGTTTGGAAATAGTCTCGTCTATTGCTTTTATCATTCGAGTGCCTTACTCATGGTGTGTTACTTTCTTTGCAAACAGCAGCTCACCAGCATTTAGCTTCCATAGATTATTTGTATGTTTTGCTCTTAGTCTAAATGTTGAATGTAAATCAAAGTTAGTAATCTAATTGTGATTATCACATGCCTCATTACTTGGTATTACCAATTACATTGTACAATCCTTTTCGTTTTAATTAGTTACACTTTTTTAAAAAGAAAATATCCATGTAATTGCTAATATGTTATTTATTTTTGTACTTAATGGCTACTATTAGTAGTTTACATGCATGGTTCATATTTAGAATAATTAGCGATAGCGGTTTGAAAAAAATTCAAATTGAACTGTATGGCTAAGAGTAATTAAATCATCCAAACCATATATACACATTTGAGGTGATTTGATTAGTTTTAAAATATATTAATTATCCATATTGAACTTGAATTAAAAATAAATTTAATAAATCATAATAAAAGTTAATTTTGAAATTATTAGTAATCACACCACCAATAGTACTAGCAAATAAACGTGATAATTTTCTTTTAAAAAAAAAAAAAAACATTTGAATTAGTTGGATGGAGGGATGCCAATATGTATTCATCTATGAGAGAAAATGTTATGTAGTTTCATTTGCCCATCTCATCCATCTTCTTTCATGAATGGGCAGAAAATGACAAAGCAATGTATGTTTCCAAATTTTAAATTTAAACATACATAGCTCAATATATGCATGCAGGTGAATCACTAGCATTAATTATTATTATTATTATTATTTGTTTATTTATATGCTTAATATGCATGAGATTAGTCAACTAGTATTATATATGTATAATAATAGTGAAAAGGAAGCAAAGCAAAGCATATATTTATTAGCAGTGAAAGAAGTGAAGAAGGAACTTAAAAGTTGAGAAAAGTGAAAGATTATCCCATCCTCACTTAAAATGGCAACATGTAGGTAACATGGCCTTGCTGAGAAAGACAGCAAGAAAGGAATATCAAGCCAAAAAATACACTAATAATTAATACTACAATGGACAACCCATCACATGAACTAATTAATTAATTCTATATATATATACTAATAATTAGCTGCCTTGCCTTGTCTTGATTATCATACATAATTAATCAGTGAAAAGAAGCTGATTAATTACAAATCTCATCTTTGTTGTTGTGAAGTTGAGAAATAGTGAATAAAAATGGAGGAGAAAAAACCATCCTCATCTGTATCAGACATTGGAGCTTGGGCTATGAACATTATTAGTTCCATTGGAATCATAATGGCCAACAAGCAACTCATGTCTCCTACTGGTTTTGCTTTTACCTTTGGTGAGCTTTTCTCTCATTCTTGTTTATTTTCTGTGTTATTGTTATGTTCATCTTCATTAAGATTTTCAATTTGCAGCAACAACTTTGACTGGGTTACACTTTTGTATGACTGCATTGGTTGGGTTGGTATCGAATGCTGCCGGTTATTCTGCCTCTAAGCACATTCCCTTGTGGGAACTTGTTTGGTTCTCAGTTGTTGCAAATGTTTCAATCACAGGGATGAACTTGAGCCTCATGCTCAACTCTGTCGGATTTTATCAGGTAATAAATAATCCTTTTTTTTTTTTTTTTTTTTTTTTTTTCTTTCATTCGATTATATATATATATAGTAATTTGATATTTTTCTCTGTAGATTTCAAAGTTAAGTATGATTCCAGTAGTTTGTGTAATGGAATGGATTCTTCATGGGAAACACTACTCAAGGGAAGTCAAGATGGCTGTGATGGTGGTAGTTGTGGGCGTCGGTGTCTGTACTGTCACAGATGTCAAAGTTAATGCCAAAGGATTTCTGTCTGCTTCTGTCGCAGTCTTGTCTTCATCTTTACAACAAATTGTAAGTTTCTGGGTGGTTTGAACTCGCAATCTCTCAGCCAAATCTCGTTGTTGAATTAATTAATTACTTTTATGCAACAGTCCATTGGCTCCTTACAGAAGAAGTATTCAATAGGCTCTTTTGAACTGCTAAGCAAGACTGCTCCAATACAAGCTCTATCTCTTCTAGTAACAGGTCCATTCATTGATTACTATCTTACTGGTAAACTTGTATCAGATTATACATTGTCTCCTGCAGCATTTGTAAGTATTGGCTAATTATTAATTTGCTTCTATTCTCTTGAACATTTTATTTTATGTTTCTTATTTGATTGGTATTTATGCAGTTTTTCATAATACTGTCTTGCTCATTGGCTGTATTCTGCAATGTGAGTCAATATCTGTGCATCGGACGTTTCTCTGCAGTCTCTTTTCAGGTTTTAGGACACATGAAAACTGTATGTGTCCTTATGTTGGGGTGGATACTCTTTGACTCACAACTTACACTTAAAAATATAATTGGGATGGCCCTTGCTGTTGTTGGCATGGTAGTATATAGCTGGGCAGTTGAGATTGAGAAGCAAATGAAATCCAACTTCAAAGACAATTTTCTATCAGAAGAGGATATCAAGCTTTTGACTCATCAAAGACAGGAAATTCCATTGATTAAGGGTGTTGAACTTGCCCAATCTAAAGTATAAATTGGAATCATTTGTCCTAATCTACTCCCTATGGCACTGCAAGATGTGAATCAACTTCTTATTTATTTATTTTTGTTTCTTCTGTTTTTTGCCAATCTTAAATTCTCTGTTAGTTGCTTCAGAGGTCATTTAATTTTAGGATGAATACATTGATAATTTATTATAAAATCTATTGATGTGTGAATAATTTTTAATTACTTGAGATCAATTGGTGAAATCATGTTTTTACCAAAACAATTGTCGATTGAAACTGTTCATTTCCAAAAATATAGTTTAAATATAAGTATGTACGTCATTGACTCCACCCATTCAGTTATAATTGTATTGAATTTTAGTAGGATTATTCAAGTTAAGAGAAGAACCTAGTCGAATTACGAACTAGGTTTTCATTTTTCATTAGAAAAGATACCTAATGGGTCAATCTACCCAAATTATATGTAGTTTTGCAATTATATCTCATTTTTAAAATTTGTATTAAACCCCAATTTAAAATTTGATTGCAATTGTATTCAATTGGTCAAATTGAAAAAAAAAAAAAAAATAACATTTCATTTCTATTTGAATAAAAATATTTTCTAATTTTTAAAATTTTGTGGATTCTAATCCTACCACCTCTCTATTTGTTCGATCTCTTTGTCTTTAATTGAGAACCAAGACTTCGTTTGATATCACATGACCAACTTCTTGAGAAGTATACTTTTCAGAAAATTATTCTCAGAAAGTACAAGTAGTTGTGTGTTTGATTTGCATATAACTTATTAGGTAATAATTTTTTTTTTTACTTTATATTTTTGATTTTAGAAAATTAATAATATAAAAGATAAGAATACTCTTGCGATCAATTGACATATACAAAGTCAAATTGTATATTAATAAAGGGTAGATATGTCAATTAAATTTATTTCAACCAAGAAAGTCCAATTTAGTCCAAACAAGCCAAACAAGCTAAAATTTTCCACTTCTCAGGAAGTTGTACTTCCTTAATTTACCTACCCCATACCAAATAATACCCAATTAGATGAATAAAAATGGTTACTCATTTTTTTTTTTTGGGTAAAGTATGATTTAGTCCCTGATATTTGACTAAATTAATGACTTCATCCCTGCACTTTGAAAAAATCACTCTTTAATCCCTAAGATTTTATTAAGTTACATTATATAGTCATTCCGTACATATTTTCAATAATTTTTTCGTTAATCAATTAAGAAAATAATATTTTAATATAAAATTCTATATTTTTGTACCAAAAATTATTTTACTTGTTCTCTCTCTTTCTACCTCTAAAATCGGATGAAACCGGATTTCACAAAGTCTTTATCTCACAAACCCACTGCCATTCTTTGGATTTTTTATCAAGATAAAAAAAAGAATTATTAGTAGAGAAATTTTAAGAGAGGATATTCCAGATCAAAGTTCTCAAGGTTGGGGTATTAATTCTAATAAAGTTGCTAGATTTAATTCCTCCAAAAATGATAATAATGTTGATCAAACTGAAGCTACCATTAAAAAAGCTCGTCTACTAGTCAGAGCTCGATTCGAAATTTGTTTCCGGTGGGAAAATTTTGGAGGTTAGAGCTTTGGGTCTTACTTCCAATTAGTTTCAAGTTTGACAATTAAATTGATGGAGAAAATTTTTATATTTGGAAAATTTTTCTCATTTGCATACAAAATTTTATTTTTCAGTTTTTTTTTGTAGATGTTAGTGTGAAAAGAAAAAGAAGAAGAATCTTCCATGTTAAGGTCAATAATCTCATCTACCTTCCAGCTATTGCTAACTTCAGGAACCAGTTTCATGTGCACAGCCAACAACCCCTTCAATCAAGCCTCCATTAGTGTCATTTGTAATCTTATAAATACCAAGCAATTCTTGTACATCTTACATAATTCATTAATACAATTATCAGTTTATCATGTAATCTAATATGGTATTAGAGCCTAAGAGCTCATTAAAGCTCAGTTTCCATAGAAAATCCAGAAAATTCAATTTTTTTTTTGTCTCCATTCTTCGGTCCTAAGCTTTTGTCCTAATTCGCCTCTCCATGCACACGTAAATTTTTTTTTCTTCTGACCATACCATCAGAAAGCCCCTGAAATTCTAAGAATTTTGAAACAAATCTCATAGAAAAAGAACTCAGGATGCGCTCTCACGCGCCGACAGAAGGTCTGAGAGTGGTCTTCACGCGCGTCACGCGCTGGCTGGAGGTTGAAGACGACCAACGTGGCACCACGTCAGCACAATCCGTCCAGTCAGCGCCACGTCAATCATTCAGCTTCTGCCACGTGTCCTCTTGCCATGTCATCAACGCTAGCCATGTCATCCAATCAGAGGCCAACACGTGTCACATGTTAGTGACACGTGTCACCTGCTGCTCAACCCAATCAGCGCCATGTCAGCCAATCCGAGCTTGCCACGTGTCATACATAGGACCCGCTTCTAGAATCTTCAGATATCTTGGCCAATCACGATCTGCCACTGTCAACCACGTGGCCCAGTCATATGCTGCCACGTGTTAAATATGGGCCAGCTCCTATTGCCACGTCAGTATTCCTGCCCATCTCGAATCCGACCCGCGTGCTGACCCGCGGTCCATCCTCTCCGACCCGGATTTTGACCCGACCTGCCCTTCGGTCTTGTTCTCTGTCTGACCGAACCGGTTCAGTTTGCTTTGACCAACCGGTTTAGTGATTTTTATACCGATTTTCAACAAAATCAGATCAGTTCCCAAGATTTTTAGATCTTCTGAGTTCAATTTTGCAGTCCTTTTTGCAAAATTCTGTCTCTAAATGAATTTTCTTGATTTTTCCTTAATTTTTTTTATGTTTTTCCAACAACCAGTTCGACCTTCTTCTGACCGGTTATGAATGAATCTTTACTGGTTCCCAATGTTTTTAGACCTTCTGAAATCAATTTTGCAGTTTGTTTTGCAAAATTCTGTCTCTATCTATATTTTTCGCCTCTGCATCAATTTTTTGTGTTTCTTTAACTGGTCGGTTCAACTCTTTTCTGACAGGTTCTAAATGAACCATTCCTGGTTCCTGAAATTTTTAGACCCTCTGAATCTATTTTCGGTCTCTATTTTGTCACTTTATGACTCCATTTTCTGTTTTGGGCATTTTTTAATCCATTTTGCCCTTCTGAATCCATTACTGGTATTTGCTTTACAAGTTTATGAATTTATCTCCTATTTTAAGCCGTCTCAATTAATTTTTTTGGCCTTCTAAAGCCATTTATGGCTTCTGTTTTATCTATTTCAGACTTTGTCTCATGTCTGAATCCAGATTTAGTATCAATTTTACCAGAATCTAACTCTGTCTCCTGTTTTCACGTGTTCCGCCACGTATCCAATATGTGCACTGCCATTAAGATGGCTCCTCTTGTTACCACGTGTTCCGCCATGTGTTCAAATATGATCTTTGTTACCAGATTCCGATTCTGGTTATTTTCAAATTTATTTTTCAGTTCTACTACGCTTATCAGTTTATGTCTTTATTTCCTGTTTTCAGTTTGTTTAACTAGTTT
>CATKHJ010102322.1:0-15504 GCA_949750685.1 Vernicia montana | reverse complement strand
TATGGTGAGTCCTTGGTGGTGCAAAGAGAGATGACAACGACGATCAATGAGGAAGAGGCAAAGCAGTTGGTTGGTAGGAGTTTTACAAATAACAAAACCAGCAAAATCAATGAGTACATATCTGCTGAAATATGTGAAACTCAAAGTAGTGGAAAGGGTTTCATATATGCTTTAATTAGCCAACCATCAAGAAGTGACCATATTAGAGAATCACTTCAATATTCCACTGAAATTCAGCAGCTATTCAAAGAATTCAAGGAGTTGGTTAATGGCGATTTACCAAACAATTTACCACCTCTATGGAGTATTGAACATGCCATTGATTTTGTTTTTCAATTGTTAATTCTTCAGCACTACAAAACTCGAGGACGAGTTTTTTCCAAGCAGGGGAGAATGATGCAGTTAAGGAAAAATAAGATAAGATTTAGGAATTATTTTTATTTAATTTTTAAATTATAATTTTATTTAGTTTTCCTAATTTAGTTTGTTTTAGATTTCTTTAAATTAGGAATTTTATTTAGTTTTCCTAGTTGAATTTGTTTTAGATTTCTTTCCTATGTTTATTTAGTTTTCTTTTTAAATAAGTATTTTAATTAGTATTAGGTCCCTTTTTAGTCTAGGGTTAGGATTTATCCTAATTAGTATAAATAAGGCTGCTATCATACAATATTATGTATTCTTATTATTTTTAGCATAGATTTTAAATCAGAGGTTTTCTTTAAATTCTAATTATTTTCTTGTTCCAATCACAATCACAATCACAATCTATTCTAGCCCTAATTGTTGAGATCTAATTGCCCCTAATTGCCTTAAGCTTTTTTCTCCTGCATCAGTTATTTGATTAGATGAATTGATAGTTAGCATAATTAGCTTAATTATAGGCATGTATTCAGGGATTCTTTTCTTTTAAATAGAGGAAACTCTCTCAGTGAGAGGTATTCAGTGCAATTGATATAATTGTCATGGTATCAGAGCCTAAAATTCAAAATTAAGCTCCTAATGCCTAAAATTAGGATTTTTTTTTATTTTTTGTGGTGGTTGGGTTTTACATCAGAATGCTGATTTTTTTTTTCTTTCTCGGTAGTTTTCGGTGGTGAATTTCTGACTTTGTTTTTTTTGGGTTGTGGAGATTTCTGGCTGTGTTTTTTTTTTTTTTTTTTTTTTTCGTGGTGATTTTTTTTTTCGTGGGTGGTTCTCTTGTCTTGTGAAAAATGTCTACTATCAATTCTTCTGACAGTTTTGGGGTGCGATTTACTGGTATCCGGTTTGTTGGGTAACAGAGAACATGTTTCTCCTACTTCTTTTGTTGAATGTTCTACATGCAAATTGGGTAAGAGTAAAACTCTTCCTTTTTCATCTCATGGTAGTCGTGCGGAAAAATGCTTTGATATTATTCATAATGATGTATGGGGCATTACGCCTGTTATTTCTCATGCTCAATACAAGTATTTTGTGACGTTCATTGATGATTATAGTCGATATACTTGGGTCTATTTTCTTCGATCCAAATTTGAGGTTCTTTCTGTTTTCACATCATTTGTAGCCTATGTTGAAACACAATTCTCTACAGGTATTAAAATTTTGAGGATAGATTCGGGTGGAGAATACATGTCCCATGACTTTCATGCTTTCTTACAGCTGAAAGGTATTATCTCCCAACGTTCTTATTCTTATACACCTCAACAAAACAGTGTGGCAGAGCATAAAAATCGCCATCTTTTGGACGTTGTTTGCATCTTATTGCTTGAGTCTTTGGTTCCTTCTAAATTTTGGGTTGAAGCTTTATCGACTGCAGTTTATTTAATTAATCGATTGCCTTCACAAGTCTTGAATTTTGATTCTCGATATTATCGTCTTTTTCAACAGTATCCTAGTTATCTTGATTTGCATACTTTTGGATGTGTTTGTTTTGTTCATTTACCTCCAAATGAACGTCATAAGCTTTCTGCTCAATCTGTTAAATATGCATTTATGGGTTATAGTATACCACACAAAGGTTATATGTGTTATGATCTCTCCTCTAATAGAATTCGTATATCTCGTAATGTTGTTGTTTTTTTTAGCATCAATATTTCTTTCCTACACAAATTGGGTCTTTGCCTGAAGTTAGTATTTTTCCTTGCTTTGATGATCTAACCCAATTGGCAGAGCGATTTAAACATGGATTTGTGTATTCTTGACGTCGACCAACTTTGCCCCTTCTCGATATTGACCCATCATCTGAGCCTGTTCAATCGATTATTAATGAGTCTAACCTGACATCTGCAATTGCGCCAAATTTCGAGCCTTCTATGCCAGGTCCTAGACACTCTACTAGAGTTTCTTGTGCCAGGTCCTAGACACTCTACTAGAGTTTCTTGTCCTCCTGATTGGTATGGTTTTTCTCATACTTCTCTCTATGCTACTTTGTCTTTGATTCCTATTCCTAGTTGCTATTCCGAGGCTGTGAAACATGATTGTTGGCGGAAGGCAATGAATGAGGAACTTAGCCCTCTTCAAGAGAATCATACTTGGGACATGGTTTCTTGTCCTTCTAATGTTAAAGCAATTGGTTGCAAATGGGTTTACTCAATTAAGCTACGCTCGGATGGAACTTTGGACCGCTATAAGGCAAGGTTGATTGTCCTTGGTAACAAGCAAGAATATGGGGTAGACTATGAGGAGACATTTGCTCCAGTGGCAAAGATGACCATGATACTTACTATTCTTTCTATTGCAACCTCTCAAGGCTGGTCACTCTTTTAGATGGACGTCAAAAATGCTTTTCTGCACGGAGATCTCAAGGAGGATATTTACATGAGCCCCCCACCGGGTTTGTTTTCTTCTCCTTCTTCTTCTGTATGTAAGTTAAAGTGGTCTTTTTATGGGTTGAAACAGGCACCTTGAGCATGGTTTGAGAAGTTTCGATCTACTTTGCTTCATTTCTCATTTGTGCAAAGTCAATATGATTCCTCTTTATTTCTCTGCAAGACTTCCATTGGTGTTGTTCTTCTACTTGTTTACGTGGATGATATTGTCATTACTGGCACATATTCTATCTTGATTACTCAACTTCAACAACATCTTCAGGATTCCTTTCATATGAAGGATCTCGGTCATCTAACTTATTTTTTGGGGTTGGAAATACATACTGATTCTTCGGGAATATTCTTGAATCAACACAAATATACTCTAGATTTAATTGCCTTAGCAGGTCTCCAGGATTCCTCCTCTGTGGATACTCCTTTGGAGGTTAATGTGAAGTTTCAAAGTGCTGAGGGTGATCTCATTCCTGATCCTACCGTGTTTCGACAATTGGTTGGTAGCTTGAACTATCTCACCATCATGCGCCTTGATATCTCATTTGCTGTCCAACAGGTTAGTCAGTTTATGCATACTCCTCGTCATCTTAATCTAGCTGCTGTTCGTTGTATTATTCGGTACCTTCGAGGAACACCTACTTGTGGTTTGTTCTTTCCTGCTGGTTCTTCTCTTCGTCTGGTAGCCTTTAGTGATGCCGATTGGGCTGGTTGTCCGGATACTTGACTTTCAGTAACGGGATAGTGTATGTTCCTGGGTTCTTCTTTGATATCTTGGAAGAGCAAGAAGCAGGCTCGTGTCTCCAAATCCTCAACCGAGTCTGAACATCGTGCAATGTCTGCTACTTGTTCTGAAATTGTTTGGCTTCGTGGGATGTTGATTGAACTCGGTTTTTCTCAGTCTGATCCTACGTCTCTCCATGCTAACAACAAGAGTGCCATTCAAATTGCAACTAATCCAGTTTATCATGAGCGCACAAAGCATATTGAAGTGGATTGTCATTCGATTCGCGTGGCTGTGGACAATCAAGTCATCTCCCATCCACATATTTCCACTAATCTTCAAATAGCTGATGTGTTTACTAAGGCCATGACTCGTCAACGACATTCCTTTCTTGTGAGCAAATTGATGCTTCTCGATCGACCAACATCAATTTGAGGGAATGTCACTAGATTAGTTTTGTATTTAATTGTAATATTATACTGTAAATATTGTTACTGTAGATAGCTGTCAATATTGTTGCTGTAGATAATTATCATAGCTGTCATAGTTATATTATTAGATGATTTGTAGATAGCTATCATAGCTGTCATAGTTATCTGATTTGATGAATTGATAGTTAGCATAATTAGCTTAATTATAGGCATGTATTCAGGGATTCTTTTCTTTTAAATAGAGGAAATCCTCTCATTGAGAGGTATTCAGTGCAATTGATATAATTGTCACCCCTATTTTCAAATCATGCAATTGTCCAAGACTGAAATGTAATGGCTGATGCTGATAATTCCAGGGTGATTTGAGAATCTATTGAATCAGAATATATTGTATTGGTAGACCCAATTTCTGTTACATGATTAAGCAGTGTCAAACAATAGGTGTTGGGCAGAAACAACTGTATGTTGTTTTTGCAAATGGAGAAACAAGAAAAATAGATTGAGAATGGAGAAGAAATAGACAACAAATGAGAAAAAGGATAGATAACTGAAAGAAAAGTGTATTCTAACTGGCCAGTTAACATGCCAATGCACCCCATCCTCTTAATCCTCTTGAACTTCTCAAAACTCCTTATGTCTTCTTAGGAAACTTTAGATTTAAAGGTTGCAATGTCTAATATTGTTTTCTTCTTGATTTTCAAGATTTCATGGCTTGCATGTGGTATTTTGAATTTTCTAGCCATTTCTTTTTCTGAACTTGCCCAACCAGTTCTTCGATGGTGGTGTTTCAGAGTTCTATGATGTGCCTCTTATTTTATGTGCACAAGACAAGTTTTATTGCTTCCTTCCCTAATAGAAAGGTGTATACACTCCTCTTATTTATACCATAATTGCTATGGGCATTTGTTTATAGTTTGGATAAAGTCCTTTATGCTTTTTTTTCCATCAATTGTTATAAACCAGTAAAAACTTCGTAAATCCATAACTTTTTTCATGCAAAATTTTGAATTCTTTTTAACAAAAATTTTTAATTAGTTTTAATGGGTACTATGTAATAATTATTAATTTATCAATACTTTATTAAAATAATTATAATGTTCATATTTTTTGAAGTAGTTATATAATTAAAGCATTTCTACTTATTTAACACTTAACTTTGATGTTGGAAGTATTGTTAACATCCATTTTTGACTAAAAAACTGTTATATAATGTTCTTTTAGCAGTAAGAAACTTGATGAGTAATTTATGTTTTAGTATGATTGTTTAGGAATTTTTTATTTTGGGAGGACTATTGGCAATTTTCTATTTAAGTTTTCTCTATATCAGATTGTAGCCTCTATAGGTATGTTTAGTTTTTAGTTGAATTGAAGTATTTAGGTGTGAGAACTTTGGGTTCTACATCAAGTTTCACTAGCACACATTTTGGAAAACTAAAGGGCTTTTTGTATTAATAGTTGTTTATTAGTGTCTGTGCTTTTATTTTTCTTCCTCTTGTTGCTTAGTAGTTAATATTTTTATTATTTCTTTACTTAATTTATCCTGATTTCTTCATTTTCTCTATAAAAGAAATTGTATCTAATAACATGTGATTAGTTCTAGAAGCCAAGCTTTCCGTCTTGTATTCCATAAATTTGGTTTCTAAATGATCTATATACTACTGGATGAAAGCTCTTTAAATGATCATCATATCCATTCATCTAGCATTAAATATAAGTGGATTAACTACACTAATGATGATCAATTGATCATGATGGTATAAATTAATGGAATGGATAGTCAATGACACAGATAAATAATTATCACATGCAATATTTATGTTTTAAAATTAATACTCATGATTAATAGTAATAATTATTATCAAGAGAATTTAAGAATCTACATGGCTTATGTAACTACAAGAGTAAGAATTGATATTTGGCCGTTTGCAGGCATAAGGTTTAACATTGTTTGGTCTAATGCTTCTTCCAAACTTATGCCACTTGCATGGGCTGTTTTGGCTAGAAAAAGGGTTAAGTTTTATTTGTTTGTCTTTCTTTTCTTTTAATTTTGTATGGCAGAGAACGAGGTTTTCAGAATTTGTACACCTTAATGGGAGGGATTTCTCATTATCTCAACAAAGAGGGCCCTTTGGAATGGGTTGGAAATTTGTTTGTATTTGATGACCGTCTTTCTCTTCCACCTTCTGCATACAACCCTGATACTACGGCAACAATGTGCAAAACTAACCAAGGACCCAAGAACTATTCATTTGCTAACTGTTATATTTGTGGGTCGCATGTCCGTGAGCTGAGGCATCGAAACTGTGCTAATCTTGATTGCAACTTGCTATTTCTGTAAGTTCCTTTCTCTTCAGAATTTCTCTTTGACTTTGCTTTCATCTAGATATAAATAAACTAGAGAGACCCATTTTATTTTTCTTTTTTAAATAACTTCTAAACGATGATCTATGTAGGGAATCACAAATTAGGTCATTGGCACTTAAATGTGACATCTAGGACCAAATATGCCCAAATGTTTTTGTTGAGGGGTGGTCGATCTATTTGGAGTTGGGCAAAATTGACACTATTACTCTAAAGTTTAGGCTGTAATTTACAAAATTGAAAGGTGTAGCTAAAATGGACACATTAGAATTATAGATTTTTTTTGAATCATTTTGCCTAGATGGAAAAACACTTATATATTGATAAATGTTGTTTTTTTAATTGTCATATTATTGTAAGAAGGAATTTTAGACTTTGGGTGTAATTGCATTTCTAAAAAAGCAGCATAATTGTAAATTTTGCCAAAGTTGTTTTTTTTTATTATTCCAAAATTAAATAACGAAGGCAGAACTTGATTTGATTATGATGCAATCAAGGAATGTTGTTTTTCTCAATGAAAAACTTAGTTGGAACACGCTTTTGATAGGAACGGCAGTGTTTGAAGCCACTGCTCTTGCACTTCTATAAAGGTTCTTTCAACCAGCTGATTCTGGACTTCAATGTAATAAGTTTTTATTGGTCACTGGTTGTTAGCCTTCATATTCATTCTTCATGCAATTGGTTTCACACACTTCTTTAAAATTGAAAAGTACTTTTCAACACCCACTCTTAATTTGTAATTTGTGACTGCTTTGGTGAGAGTATCAACTGGTTGATCATTGGTGTAGATCCATAAAATTACTCCTTTCCTTTCCAAGTCATAGATGAAATGTTGATAAAACTCGATATTCTTAAAGTGGGCATGAAACGCTAGGGGTGTGTTTACTGATAGAGAACTTAATTTTAACAAAATTGAAAAATAGAGTTTTTGTGTTCAAATATAATATTTTACCAAATAGGAAACTAAAAATTGAAGTTTCCAATTTCCTAAAATTACACTTACCTGTAGAAAACTAAACTTGTTTTCCATTGTTTCCTTTTACAAAAAATGGCTTATTTTCCATTTAGAAAATACGAAGGTCCTATGACTTCCATTCACTTTGGTGCCTTGGGATTGAGCTTCAAATCCCAGCCTTGGTACTAAAAGATATACTTTTTTTGGTTTCTAGCCATTTTTATTCTATCAATCCGAACTTTAAACTTTTGGGT
Source organism: Vernicia montana (assembly GCA_949750685.1). Classification (NCBI taxonomy): domain Eukaryota; kingdom Viridiplantae; phylum Streptophyta; class Magnoliopsida; order Malpighiales; family Euphorbiaceae; genus Vernicia; species Vernicia montana. The sequence continues at coordinate 7,981 of CATKHJ010102322.1, read as the reverse complement.
TGTATTTTCTTTAATTCTTTTATGCTTTTCAGTTGTTCCCTCATATATCAACTATTTTCTGTGTCTTCTTTCTATATTTTCAAATTTATTTATTCATTGCTTCCATTATTTGTTCCTTTTTTTAATACACTATTTTTTAGATGATATTATACAGTAAAAATGATAATTTTTTAGCATATTTTATAAATTTTTCTAGTTATGAAAAACAGTTATTAATAGAAAATATTTCCTAGTTTTTCATATTGGAAAATGATTTTATTTTTTTGGTTTTTAATAAATGCATGCATTTTCAAAATTTTCCATGGAAAATGAAAACTGCGGGTCAAAGAAAAGAGAATGTAAAATAGAAAATTGTTTTCTACTTGTAAATAGGCTCTAAGTTTTAGGTCATGATGATTAAGTTAACGACCCTTAAATAATAGAAAAATTGAAAAAGTTTGACTACTTCTAGTATTATTATCCCATTTATGTCAAGGAGAATCTTCATTTGTTAATTTTTTTTGTGCTGAATTATTGAGTGTATCCATCATTATAAACTGCAAATCAAGATGTTTGATATCATGAATTCAGTTTTTAATTTTTATTTGTTCTGCTGCTTATTATAATATACAAACCAAATAGTTTGGGATTACTGAATCTTCACTGGAGGACCTCTTGTAAAATTAGGTGGTTGATTATACACAATGTCTTAGAAGTAGAATTGGAAAGTTGAACTGACTAGCATGAAAAGGTACTCTGGATGCCTTCACCTTCTTGTCACAATGCATGGCTTTAGGAGGATGTGAATCTCTCTTTTCAGGTGCTGTATGGAATGTGTGAAGGATTTAAGCGGATGCTGCTGTCTGAAATGCACAACTGCTCCTCGGCTTCGGCCTGTTCTGCCAGGGAATCAGAGATACCAGAAATGGCATATATACCAAGAACGGGAAGTGCAAAGAAAGTTAACAGTTTGATCATCAAGATTTGAAGTAGATATCTGTCCATCTTTTTATCAGATATTCAATGCTTCTAATTATGGCTTCTCATAAGCATTTATCTCTAGGTAAACTGTATGATCCAAGTGACAACTTGTACAAAAATTTCTAGGTCTGTTTTAGACTCTAGCAGGGGTGGCTCCAGAATATTTTGTTGGAGGGAGCAATATATATATTATATGAACACACACCATAATATGAGCATTAGATTTTTTTTTTCAAAAAAAAAAGTTACTGCTTTTTTATTTTAATTTTGTATAATTTCACCATGCATTACTTTTTTTTTATTTCAAATAAGCAAACAACAATAACATTTCTTTGGTTATTTATCAGTCATTCTGATTCTGAAATTATTTCTTTGAAATTGTTTTGTGATTTTCTTTCGTCCAATTATTTAATATCAAGCTTAATAGTAAAGAAACACACCGATCATTTTGTGTTTTTGACATAAATAGCATGTTCTGCTTGTGTTTGTTGAATCAGGTGTTCTTTAAGGACCGGCAATAAGATTACACAACTGCATGGTCTGTTTTGTTCAGGTACATAGAAAGTAGAAACCAATTCTATCAAAGGGGAAAAATTCTCAGAGGAATGCACAGCAACAGGTTTGCTTTGGAAATTCTAAGCAGGTGTGTTTTCACCTTCAAGTGCTCTGTTCATTCTATTTATGGTGCATATACTTGACTCATGTCATGCTATACTATGTAAATTTATTTTGTAATTTCATTCTCAAAGGAAGAAAGAAACTTCTAAACTTCAACCAACATTATGCAAGATACTTTAATACAATTTTTTCTTACATTACTATTTACATATAATTTAGAAGCACAAATAATATCACACACACCATAAAATAGGTTAAAAAAAAACATGAAAGAAAACCTCCTACATCTTAGTATACTGAAAGACACAATAAATTAAAATTAGTTCCACTCTTATACTTTAATTTCAATTACTCATGTCTCCTGGTCAAATGAATTTGAAAACCATTCACTAAACGAGCAGAGGGAAAGAATGATAATTGATCTTCCTTAAGTTGTGTCCACCTAACCAAAATACCAAAAAATAAAATGTAAAACCAGTTTGTCTAATGAACTAATTTGACATTTATTTTTTAAAATTGGCAATGTGTGTGTGCATGGAGAGAGAATATCACCTGTATGTAGATAGAAAGTAGTGGAGAAAGAGGGCAATTTGGAGGCGAGCTAACTCTGCTCCTGGGCAAAACCGAGCACCTCCTCCAAAGGGAGAATACAAGGGGCTATTTCTCCAATTTCTCTTTTCCTTCGTTAGAAAATAAAAATACTATAATATGTGTTTAAAATATTATACTACTTGTTTAAAATCTAAAAATAACTACTTTAAAATCTACCTGATATTCAGGTTCCATCCATCTCCATGGATCGAAAGTTAGAGCTCCTCTGTATAAATTTTCATCCAAATGAACAGCCGCAAGAAATGGAATTACAAGGCATCCTTTAGGAATAAGATAATCTGAAAACCAAAATATGTAGTAAGTAGTTGTTGTTATGTCCGTATGCATGTATACTAATTATCAAATTCATTGCTAACATAAAAATTATTATAAGTAACCTTACAGGTATCTCTTACTCAATCACTAAACATGTTTTATTTTCTCTCTCTCAATTTTATTATCAGGTCAGTTTATTTGTCTACCGAGATAAGGTTTTTTCCCATACGAGCAAGGGCACACCTCATACACTTGGTTTATACATTAAAGAATTACCTTATCAATAGTTAAGGAGCAAACCTACTTTCTCAATTGAATCAACCATTTATATAGAGGAGCAAGTACAAAAAAAAAAAAAAATACCTTGGTATATCACGTCTTCTTTTGCCTCCCTCATTAACCATATGGCAATACCCCCAATTCGAAGTGTTTCATCAATAACCTGAATAATCATTCCCCATAAAAAAAATTCAAAGTTTACTATAACCCATATAATCATGCTATTATTGGTTTTATTAACTACAAGTTTGTTTAATTTACTTGTTGGGAGCTAACTGATAATTTTGAGTCCCAACAATTAAGTCAATCTGTTTAATAAGCTAAAAAAATTCAGCATATGTTAGCTGTTGACACCCCTCATCAACTATTGATAGAAAACTCCATTTTGGAGTTTTTACCTATTAGATGATAGTTTATTCGATTTTATACTATGTTTGAACTATATTAATCTTATTGAAAGTTATTATTAATAAAAATATCTTTTTCTCAAATGAATTTTTTATGTGATCATTTTATTTATAAAATAAAAAGTAGTATATGTATATATTTGAAAACAATATACTTTTGGTGGTCATTTCAGGTTTCAACAATAATAACTACTAAAATTTAGCTAACATTAACTGGGAGAGATTACTTTTGATAGTTGAAGGACTTACACATTGAGTGAAAGGCATTGCTTTGTAATCTTGCCAAGTAAGTAATTGATCTCTAACAGAGTTAGTCCTCAGATTATCTTGTTCATCCTGTTCAAATGATGCAAAAAATTCAAAACAGTTTAAGAACAATCTTGGTTAATTTTGGAACGATACATATATCGTATTGTGAAATAGAAAATAAAATGAAAAAAAACTAACAAAATTATTTAGCATAAGAGGGTAAATACCAGTAGTTGTTGCAATGCTTTAGGACATTGAGTGAGGAAATAAACTGCGAGAAGCATTGTTTTGGTGGTGGTTTCATTTCCAGCAAAAAGAAGATTGATAATGAAGTCTGCTATTGCATCATCGCCCAAACTTTCTTCCTTTAATAGTCTTCCAAGAACACCATTACCTTGTGATAAACTTTCACTTTGATTCTCTATCATTCTCTCTATCTTGTTTATAATTCTTTCCCTGGCCTAACAAATCAAGTTATGATGTTGTAATTTGTCAAAAACAAAAAAAAAAATTATGAAAATTACAGTTGGAACTTATAGATGATGGTATCTCAAAATTCTCAATAATACCAATGAGTCTTTAGTTTAGTGGTATTGAAGTCGTCTTTAGAACTAAGATACTCAAGTTCGAGTCCCTAATTGGAGCAAAATAGGTTGTAAATTTTTTTTTCTTCATTATAAAAATAACTTTTGGATTCATATTTTGTGAGAGTGACATTATATAATTGGCAGGGTGTAGGAAAGATTTTTCCCTAAAAGGAGAATCAATACAGTATAATTTTCATCTTGCAACTGGCGGAACAACTATCAGTTCAAGCTATATCTGGTCAACTGGTGAACCAATCCAGTTTCACTTGGTAAGGATACAAACTGTAGAAATGGGTTGAACCAAGTGATGTGGCTGCTTGGTGCAAAAAAGAAAAAAGTGATGTGGCTGCTTCATTGCACCCCGAGGTGGCAACATTTGAGATTCCAACATGGGCTAGAGATGCATTTTGTAATACTTTTAAACCAACCATTTTATTTTTTTAAATCGAATCGAACTGTTAAGATCAGATAAATTAAATTAAAAATTATTCATTAGTTTATTTGAATTAATATTAAAATGTGACCTATTTTAAAATCAATGAAATAAACAGAAAAAACTGCTTATATTAAATAAAATTTATATAAGTTTTTTTAAAAAAAAATTTAATTAATATTTTATATTTAACAACTTTACAAACAAGTGGGAAAAAAGAAAAAAAAAAAAACGTTTCTACTGCCGAATGAGATAGCTAAGTAAGCCTTACAAGTACATTTTCATTCTCTTTTATTGAATTGGCCAAATTTATTTCTAATATCGTAATATTAGATGAGAGCCTGTGAAGCAAGATAATATTTTCTGAGAAGTTGTTTTAGTAGTAGATTAACATAATAAATAATCATTGTCGGCTATGGCGCATCTTAACTTTTAAAATTTAAAATTTTTTAGTATTAAAATTTGGTTATATATTATATTTGATTCTTCTTATTTTATGTGAATTTTTTTTAGATATATAAAAGTTGATTTATTTATATATATCATTTTGATATAAATTATGATATAAAATATTTAATTTTTCTAAAAATTCTTTTTTAGCTTCGTCACTGTAAATAATATAATATTTGTTTTGAAATGTCTATATTATAAAGTTTTTAGACTTTATTTTAGAGAATTATATAAATCAATTACCTGATAATAATAATAATAATAATATAATAACGAAATGAGTAGAAATCCCCATTTCATATGCAATATTTATATTTAATATAAAATACATATAATAAAAGGTGGGTGCTATTTGTCACAATCAAAATGAGCCACAACCTAGTATTGCGAGTTATCTTCTGTTTTTTAGAATGCTTGTTGGGCCCACCTGATTTTCTCATTTATGTAGATGCAATAATTATTTTAGCTGTTCAATGCATATATTTTGAGTGGTTGTTAGGTATAAATGATAATTTTGTATTTATTTATTTATTTTTTGAGAATGATAATTTTGTATTTCTCGATATCCAATTCAATCCGTTTAATAAAAGTGAGAACATTAATAACTATTGATTAAAAGCTTTATTTCATCCTATGAGTTGATAATCCATATTATATTTTTTCTGTATTCTCTCATTATTTTACTCTTATAAAAAATCATTATTAATAAAATTATTTTTATATGATATATTTATTTATAATTAATCATGCGTTTTGGTTTTGTGTGAATTTTGATCATATTTTAAAAAAGTGCTTCTCAATAAGCATACAATTGAAGATTAGAGACTCGATAAATAAAATATTAAAAGTTGAGTTTAAAATAAGTTTTTCTGAAAAATGTAAAGACGCCAAAATCAATCTTATTACATTTTTTTTTTCTCATTATACATTTTAAGCTCTATTATTATTTTCACACTTAGATATGGTCTAATAGCAAATATATATACAGTTAGGCTAATTGATTTAAATTTGATTTCCCTTCCCAATGCTAAAAATCTTATGTTTTTTAAAATATTTTAACATATATGAATTATTATTATTTTTAAATTAACTTAATATTACCTTTTGAATATTTTAATTAAATAAATCATATTTCATTTGGATTCTAATTTTAAGATCAACTAAACAAGCCAGTGTAATAATAATTGTGTTTTTTTTCTTGTGAAAAAATACTAATATATTTGTATACCAATTTATATCTTTTTATTGGTCTAATGTATGTTTTTAATATAACTAAAGCCTTGTTTGGTATAAGGATTTCAAATGAGGGATTTTATTAAATTCATGGATTTAGGTTAAATTAATCGTTTGACAATTCAAAAAAGTGTCAAAATTCATAGATTTTGAAAAATCTCACCCTTTAAAATCCTTTATTTTTTAAGGTTTTAATTTTCCACCTCCTAGGTGGAAAAGTTTAAAATTCACCATTTTTTTTTTTTTTATAAATGAGAGATTGTGATAATTTTTTTATTCCAAAATTATTTCTAATAAATTTATAATATTTCAAAACTATCCTTAACCCTAATAAAAAAGCAAAACTTATTTGTTAAATTCATGGATTATGATTATTGAACTAAACATGAGTGCAAAGAAAATTAAATATCAATCCATTGATTTTATAATCAATCTAAATATTTTATAATCATGAATTTTGTTTAATCCATAGACCTGAGAATCCGTGGATCTAAATGAATTCTAAATCGCCACTAAGCCCTTGTCCTGGTGGTCATGTACTTTGCTGTACATATTGAGTCCCTCCTTAACAAATCTTGGTAATTATCAAGTTTGTTTCAAATAACAGTCCCCCTCCCCATATTTTGTGTTCTGAAAAAAAAAAAAAAAAAAAAAAAAAAAGGGTGGGGGAGTTCTAAATCAAATCCCAATTTTATACCGTGAAGAAGGGAAGGAAGGGAGTAGTTTATTTTTGTGCGCCCCGGATGAGCAATATAAGGTGAGCGCCCCATTATTTTATTTAAAAGAATAATTAACAGTGAAGGGAAATTTTGGTCAACACGACCAGCCTATTTAATAGGCTGTGGCTATGGCCATTTTGGTGTGGGAATAAAGCTTCCCTTACAAAAAATTGTATTTAGAAACATTTTAAGCATTTATTGAACTAAATATATTATTATTATTTAATTGGATTTACTTATTAATTAAATTTGTTTAATTGGTTAAAGTAACATCTAATTAATATTATATTACTCCATTTGTTTTACTCTATCCGTCGATTAAGGTAATTTCATCAAGATTAAGAATACTATTTAATAACATAATTATAGATATAAAATGTCTATTGTAGTATCATCTTTTATGAAAATATAAATTGGACAAAGTTGAGAGTGTCTCGTTAATAGAAGAAGACTTATCCAAAATCAAGATATGAGTAAAATTAAAAAAAAAAGAGTTTAATTCTTATTGGTAATCTAAAAACGTCACTTAAAGTGGAAAAAAATTTTATTTTGTAAAATAACAAATAAAATGAAATGGAGAGAATAATTTGAAATCGAATTAAATTAAAATTTCACTTTTACTGAAGTATTAATAAAATTTAAAAAATTGTGGTTAAAATTGACAAAACACACAAAGGTTGGCTTTTTTTTTTTTTTTTTTTTTTTTTTTCCCAATTAGATATTTTTATCATTTGTTTTAAAAAAAAAAAAATAAAAAAAGGGTATTCCAACATAATGAGGTTTGAACCTTACAAACTTCTGTTCTATGTATTACATGAAAGCTATAATGAGTAGATAATTAATTATTTGATTTTATGTTATTAATTATCTTATATTGAACTCGTGAATGGTGAAAAAAAAAACTAAGAAATTTATGAAAAATAGTTTAAAAATCATTAAAATTTGTTTTATTTTTCACCATAAAAGAAAATAGAAAAATTATTTTTGTATCATAAAGTTTTAAATTTTATTCATTTAGCAATAAAATTCTATGAAAGTTGTGCAATTTTAAGATAGTTTTTAAATTACCGCTAACAAATTTTTCATCAATTCCTACTTTTTATTTTTTTAAAAAAAAGTTGCTATTCAATAAGCACATAATTGAGGATTAGAGGCTCGATAAATAAAATATAAAAAGTT
>CATKHJ010102240.1:0-11962 GCA_949750685.1 Vernicia montana | reverse complement strand
TCGATTGATGCAAAGGCTAATCAAGCAAGCCAAGGGATTCAGAGGTGAGAAAAACTGAGTTGGGGGGGGGGGGGGGGGGGGGGGAGGGGGTGTGAATATATAGTGGAAGGGGTTGGGAATAATTTTCTGTGTTTTAGATGTGAGATTCACGAATTTAGGACGCGCTGTGGCATAGGGGCTTTGCAGTACCGCAGAGGCCACCTGCGACAACACTTTGTTGCCGCAAACTGGCTTTGCGGTACTGCAAGAGCCACCTACGGCAACTGCAGGCAGGCCCTGCGATACCGCAGAGGCCACCTGCGGCAACACTTTGTTGCCGCAAACTGGCTTTGCGGTACCGCAAGAGCCACCTGCGGCAACTGCAAGCAGGCCCTGCGGTACCGCAAGGCTGCCTTGCGGCAACCGCAATGCCACTTTTAGTTTTTGGGCCCGGTTTGGTCCGTTCTTTTTTCGGTTCATCGCCGCACTTTTGTCAAAAGTTTTTTAAGTCCAACCACATGCCGGGAGTGCAAAATTAAAGGTTCACAGTAGTGACAAGATATTTTTTGGATTCAAAGATGACTTTATTACCTTTGTTACTTAATTGACTTACACTTAACAAGTTATGCTTTAAACCATTAACTAGATAGACATCCTCAATAAGGGAACAACCTTCCTTACCAATTGATGCAATGCCAATCACCTTACTCTTGGCATTATTTCCAAATATGACATTTCCTTCAAGCTTTTTCTTCAAAGAGATGAAGAGGCTTGCATTTCTGGTCATATGCCTTGAACATCCACTATCTACATGCCATTTACTTTCATTTGTGGTGGATTTAAGGCAAACCTACAAGAAATGTCAAATTATCTTTTCTTAGGTACCTAAGTATATTTGAGTCCTTTGAGGTTAGTCTTGGAAGGATCCTCAAGTTTTAATTGAGCCTTCCTTATGTAACAAATACATTAATATGACTATCTTTCATACAATAATGACATTTTAGCTTTGACTTGAAAGTCTTTTTGTGCTTGCTATCTTGTAGTAAAATTGAGGCCTTTTTGCAACAATATCATGATGCACATAAGGGCATGTATGATGTTGTGATTGTGGGTGTTTTAGAACATGCCTCTTTTGATATTTGAAAGCATGATTGACTCTTTGAGGCTTAGCTCTCGAGTTGTGTGAACCTTTCTCAATCCTCTTAGGATTTGAAGGTTTTGTGTGTGTTTTAACCTCTATGTTGACTACTTCTATACTAGAAGTTTAAGGAGTAGAGACTTTGACAAACAAAGGAGATGAGGATGTAAAAGTTGATGAACTACTAAAGCCAAGACCATATTTTACAAGGGGTGGTCTTTGAGATACAATAAGTGTATCCAAAGCTTCATTTCCTTTATGGAATTTAGAAATTGAAGTTCTTAATTCTTCAACTTCTAATTTCAAAGAATTATTTTCTTTATATAAAGATTCAAGTGAGGAGGTTTTAGAAGAGATTTCATCCAATGAAATTTTAAGGGTAGCATTGGATGTTTTCAAACGCAAAATAAGTTTTCCCAAACCTTTGAAATCCTCCTCAAGTTTTGAATATTTTTCCTTATAAAATTTCATTTTTGAAAAATATTTCTCACATTTCAAAACCATGGTCTCTAAAAGTTTATTATTATCTACATTATCATCACTATAATTATTAAAATCATCACAAGAATGAGAAGTAGAGCATACCTCATTTGAAGAGTCTTCTAATGCCATGAAACATAGATTTGCAACTTCTTCCTCTTCTTCATCATTAGAAGAGTTCTCATCCCCTGTAGCCTTGAAGCTCTTCTTTTTCTCTTTGTCCCACTTCTTCTTCTTTTTGAGCTTGGGACATTCCGGTTTGATGTGGCCTTACTTTCCACATTCATAACAAGTTACCTCACTCTTCTTATCCTTGTTAAAGTTGGCATTTGAGTTAGAGTTGGAAGGAGACTTCCTAAAAGATTTCTTCTTTTTATTTTTGATAATCTCCTTAACTCTTCTATAAAGCATGGTCAACTCATCATCTTCTTCATCACTCTCATCCAAGTCACTTTGACTCTTATCATCATGTTGATCTTTGGTGGAGCATTTGAGAGCAATTACCTTTTTCTTCTCAATTTGGACTTCTTCTTTCTCCAATGTCATCTCATGAGTGAGAAGCTTGCCAATAAGAACATACGTTGGTAGATTGTCAAGATCATAAGCTTCTTCAATTGATGAAACTTTGGATTTAAAGTTCTTCTTTGGAAGACCTCTAAGAAATTTGCTGTTGATGTCTTCCAAAGAGTAACTTTTCCCAAACTTCTTCAAGCTTGTGACTATGCCAAAAAATCGGTTGGTCATGTCGGTCACATTTTCATTAGGCTTGATCTTGAAGAGCTCATATTTATGAACAAGCATTTAAATCTTCTTTGATTGGACTTGCTTGGAGCCTTCATGGTAGTTCTCTAATATATTCCAAATGCTATAAGCATTTGTACATTGTTGAACTCTTCCACATTCTTCTCTAGATAAGGCACTAATAAGAATTGTCATAGTTGTTTTGTTCTTCCCATTTACTCTTCTATGTGCCTCAACCCATTCTTTTCTAGGTATCACCTCTTCCACACCCTCAATCACCTTTGATGGAGGCTTCCACTCTTCAAGAACACTATCTCATAGATCTACTAGATCACTATCATGATCGACCTCCATTTTATGCTTCCAATAAGCATAGTCGGTGCCATCAAAGTGTGGTTTGAGATGATTGATCCCTTCGTTAGCCATTTAGATCTTTTCTCACGCTTTGAAGCTTGTAGAAATGAGACCTTTGCTTTGATACCACTTGTTGTCCAATATGCATCAAGAATGGGGGTTGAATTGGTGGGTAATTTAAAAAATTAAATGAATAAGGAGTAAGGATAAGAAATAACACAAGAATTTATAGTGGTTCGAATTATAACCAATCATACATCAAATCCCCAATCACCAATTGGGTATTTCACAATCAATGGAGTTTTGCCAAGTTCACTCCCAACTTAGTGTTTTGGCTCACACCAAACCTTATAAGTGTTTTCAATAGGCTCACACTAAAAAACCTCACAAGTGTTTTTAATAAGGCTCACACTCAAACTTAACAAGAGTTTTCACTAAGGCTCACTCCCCAACCTAGATAGTATTTAATGGCTAACACTAAACCCTTTGAGCAATGAATGCTCTTACAACAAACACACAAGGTGTTGAATGAAATATTAAAAGCTTGAGAAATAAAATTTCAAGAGTTTGGTTGTTAGAGAAGTAGTTGGTTATCTTAAAAGTCTTTAGTGGGAGTATTTATAGCTTCCCACCATCAAAGAGCTGTTACAAATAGAGCTTCAACCAATTCTTGCTCCAACAGCTAGAAAATCTACATTAATTGCTCTATCAGACATGAATCGTGATTGCCATGCCTATATCATGGTTGCAAGGAGTATTTCGCAGTCACAACAAGAGAATCATGGTTGCTATATTCATATGTGTCTAACGGCTAGTGACACATGATAGATTTCCATTTGCTGATCATATTACCATTGGAACTTTTCTACGCTTTATGAATGTTGCAGTCGCAATATGGGTATCGGGTTGCGATAGACCTTTGGCGCTTAAGATTACGATCGTGACACTCACCGCGAACCTCTCTAAAACTTTTTAACATTTTCTACCTTGAACTATATCGCGATCGCTACAAGCCTGGTGTAGTCGCAACATACCTATTACTAGCGCGACTTAGGAGTCCAGTAGAATACTTAGAGAATTTTCTAAGTTCTTAAATCCCAAACTTTTCTAAGGCATTTTATCTGTCAAAAAACACTTAGATGAAACATTAGAACTATTCAATTTGATTGTCAAGATCAAAATAGAAATTGACTAAATTGAGAAGCTAATTTAGGTCAAGAGTATTATCCTCATCAACTATGCATACCCACCCTAGACTGAGTATGACCTCAATTAGCAGCATTGCTAAAATCCCACCATCTCATCGACATGACAAACTAAGGCCATAATACCAAAGTTGTTTATCCCTAATGGCTGTCAAAAGTACCAAGTCACCTTCCATCCAAATCACCATCCCTCCAAAGTGGGGCACCTTCCTAAACTTCAATCACAAATCTAATACCTCTCAGAAGATTAGCACCCTAATACTGTAGCAGTTCAGGTAGACCCTTCACTGGATCAAGGTATCCAGTTCATAAAAGTATTCACATTTTGCATGCCTAGATTAGACTTAGGATGTATTTCATACAAGACTCTGAGTTTTAACTCAAAAGGATCAAAGACTAGTCAGACCTCCCTAGGACAACCTTAGAGTTCATATATTGCATGCTTAGATCTGACATAGCATTAGCATCAACATGACACAGAGTTAGGTTTCTTTTTCTAGACCAAACCTAGAATAGTCCATCCTAGGATAGCTTTAGGATCCTTTGCCTAATCTAATTGTGGCAACACATGTTCATTATCATCATGTTTACTTTCCAAGAAAGCAACCATGATGAAGGGTATCTATGATCATGAACTCTTGCACCCTGAAATAATATTAGGCAATTGAATGGGCTTCTGCTACCCTTGGAAAGCTCTTGGGACATTTAGGTTCGAAAACGGGTAAGAATGGAACTCTACATATGAAAAAACATCATGACAGCAGGTAAAGGTGTGTAATCGATCGGTTCGATTCGTAATTGATCGGTTCGGTTCAAAATCGAACTGAATTGAAATAACCAAAATTGCATTTTTACCAAATCGAATTGAACCGAACTTAGTGTAAAAATTGAATCGAACAAAAAAATTCAGTTTGGTTCGATTCGGTTGGTCAGTTTGGGCTAGTTTTTTATTTTTTATTTTTTATTTTTTGCTATATATATATATATATATATATATATATAGTTCGGTCGATTATGTTGGAAAAAATCGAACCGAAATTTAGTTTTTAAAATTTTAAATCGAATCGAAGTTTTAAAAAATCAAATCGAACTGAATCAAATCAGTCAGTTCGATTTTTCAATTTCGATTCGGTTTGCTCACCCCTAACTACAGGAAGCAACCTGTGGTTGCCACAGGCTGGCTCTGCGGAACCGCAAGGCCTCTATATGGCAACTCTTGTCTGATTCGCCTTTTTTTCACTTTTGCTTACTCAATCCCACATCTTTTCTTTACTCCTTTCACCCTCCAAATCCCAACTATAAAAGGAACAATAAAAAAATCCCACATCGAAAGTTTATAACATCTTTCTCCATCCCTTGGCCTATAAAAGCAAGCCTCCCACCTCATTCCAACTCACCCTTTGGTTGTTAGTTGACATATGTCTTCTCAACCTTCTAATATTTCCTCTATTTTTTTTTTTATAAAGGTCTCTTAGGGCTAATTTCTCATTGGTTTTAGTCTGCTTAATTTAGTTCTCTTTGGATTGAATTAAGTTTTTAAGTAACTTTTTATTTATTTATTTTTATTATTTTGCTTTGCTTAAATTTCCTTTGCGAGACGACCAAGTCATTTCTCTTTAATTTGACTTGACTTGAAGATCTAGACTAATTTTAATACCTTAACATTTTGGAAATTGGAACTCCGATCCGACAAGGCATTCCGACCTCCTCCTCCGATTTCAAAGAGAACTAAGGTAAAACACTTTTTCACTTTTCTTTAAGGTAAAACATCTTCTTTTTATCATCAAAACATGATAAAATCAAAGATAAATTAAACAAACTCTCCATTGTAAAATGGAAGAACTGCGTGGGTTTTTATTCCCATTCGAAGGGATACGCATGCATACTTATTTCAAGTGGCAAATCCAAATTAAAATGAACAACATCTCTTTCTATCACCTTCTTATTTTGGGGAATGTGTCATCTTCTTAGTACCCATAAGGGCTAGAGGAGATATCCCATATTTCTTTATTTTTATTGTAATTTTAATTATTTTGTCAATTTATTTCTATTCCTTTTATTTATATGTTTTGTTATTATAATTATAATTATCATTTCATTCTTTATAATTGTCATTCCATTTATTTAATTATTCATGAAATCACTTTTATCAAGATATTCTTATATCATTAAGCCAAACCAATCATTTTAAAAATAAACCAAAAACATAGTCCCCGAATCTGACTAGTGCATTTTTCAAAAGGCAAATTAAATGGAGTCAATCAATGGGTTTTTACTTTATATTTTTCCAATTAAAAAATAAATTAAGGTGGCGACTTCAAAATCATTTTCAAATTTAAAGAGCTAATTTGCCAAATAAAGCGATAGCCGCTTCAATCGTGAGATCAGACCTAAAAGAGCGTTCCGATTCCTAGCAGACTGGACCAGTGCTCGGATGAGGCCTCACAGGTATCCAAACTCCAGAAGATATTCTCTCTCGCCACAACTAAGTTTTAATACATTGTTGTGACAGAAGCTACTAAGGAGATGGTGTGGCTACAATCATTCTTAAAGGAATTAGGTCACAAACAAGAGAAGAATGCATTATATTATGACAATCAATATGCTATTCATTTAGCAAAAAATCTAGTGTAACATGCTAGGATGAAGCATATACAAGTCAAGTACCATTTCATCTGATTAGCGTTAGAAGATGGAGCATTGGCACTTGAGAAGATTCAAGGAAGTCCAAATCCAGCGGATATGTTGACCAAGACTGTTACAATTGAGAAGCTAAGGTTGTGTACAACTTCACTCGGTCTTTTATCATAAGAATGAAGGCTAGAGCTGGTGTAGAAGGGGTAGCTATGAAGAATTAGTCTCTAAGTGGAAGATTGTTAGGATTTATGGAGCCAAATTTTACTATAATTAGGATTTTAATCCTAATGGGAATATATTGGGGGTTAAATCCAATTATGATTGGATATTCTATTTGAATTATGTTTAATTATATAGAAAATATTAGCCTAGTAGGATTAGAATTATTAACCAACTAGAATTAGGATTATCCTAACTACATCTATATAAGGGGGCCTAAAAAGCACTCTCATTCATCACAAGATATCAGAGAATATATATTATTTCACAAAGAGGTGGGAGAGACTCAAAACTCAATGGTAGTTTTGTTTTAAGATTGTAGTTAATGATTTATAGATCAAAAAAGACTTTTTTCAATCAAAGGTGATTGAGTGAGGTCTAAGGGTGACTTTTGGGGAGAGCAAATCCAGGAGAGATTGTCTTCTTATAATATTTTTTTATTGTTCTAGTGAAAATCTACACCAACAAGTGGACGTAGTTCAAGTTTGAATGAACCACTATAAAATTTGTGTTTTTATTTTTTGTTTATTCTTTGTTCCCTATCTGGTTTATTTCTTAACATTTGACTCATATTGGCTGGCCAAGATGGTGATGTTCATCACCATTTTATTATATTTTTTTCAACTTGGTCTTAATTATACTTTTGCCATATTTTAATTTCTTTTCCTCTCTTTCCATTCTTCTTTCATTCTTTAGATTTTTTAATTTCTATTTAAGCTTTCATTCTCCATTTAATCAAACTTTAATTCTTCCAATGATATTTTGATTATTTATAATTAATTAATAGTTACCTACATTCATATACTTAATATTAGTGTCTAACCCAATTCTTACTCCAAACTAAACAAATCTAATAAAAATTAATTAAGGTTTAGGGTTTCAAGTTCTTTAAATACTATATTTTCTAGGGCTTCCTATCTTCCATTTAACCTTCTTTTAATACTTCTATAGTATTACAATTTATTTCCTACTATACTTGTCACTACTTACCACTCAATGATCTTATCACATATAGGAACTATTTGCACTTACCCTAAATTGAAAGCAATTTAATTAACTCAATTTAGGTTTGAAATCTCTAGGGTTTCTACTTCTTGCTCATCCTAAACCTATTTACATGCCAATGAACTTAATTCTTATATCCAATTCAATCCCTAAGCACATTTCATACCACTTTCACTCATTATCTCCCTCAATCTCTACCTTGCCATTTACCATGATCTTAGGGCATTATACAGTCCTCAGATATCTAACTCACTCCTTCAATCCTCTAGGAATTTCTTAACTTGATCGCGAAAAATTATATCCCATAAGCATACCCAATTATCACTAACTTAGTATCTATCTTACACCAATCATATAGTCTTAACATGTAACTAGTATGAGGTTGGGGTATTATAGTTTCCGGCCAAAATTCCACCAGAATGAGTGACGTGGTATGACAAATCACTCCTGCCATCTGACTCAACACGCCACTTCGGATCCACTTCAGATGAATTTTAGTAACCACATTAAAAAAAAATTCCAAAATTTAGTGATTTTTAGAGTCATTTATATTTTTTGCTTTTAGATTCTTTTAATTTTTTTTTCATTCAAAATATTCTTTTAATTTTTTTATCAAAATATTCTTTTAATTATTTTTTTATTTTTCATCAAAATATTCTTTTAATTCTTTTAAGTGAAAATATTTTTCTAATTTAAACTTTATTTAATTTTCATAAATTCAAACAATAGATTTTCCTTAAAAATCAATCTATGAATAAAAAATCATTGGTTATTTTTTTTTTCATTCAAAATATTCTTTTAATTTTTTTAAAATGAAAAATATTCTTCTAATTTAAACTTACTAAATTAGAATATATTCTTCTAATAGATTAATGATTAGATGACTTTAAAATTATATAAATTATTGTATAAAAGGCAACAACTCAATGATTAAGATTTAAAATCTATTAAATGGTCTTATATTCAAATCAATAAATAACTTATTTAAATTTTAATGTGGCAAAATAATTCTTCATTTTCTTTCTAAAGTTTAAATTAGAAGAATATTTTCATTTAAAAAAACTAAAAGAATATTTTGAATGAAAAAAAAAGTAACCAATGGTTTTGAACTCATAGATTGACTTTTAGGAAAAATTTATTATTTGAATTTATGAAAATTAAATAACGTTTAAATTAGAAGAATATTTTCACTTAAAATAATTAAAAGAATATATTTTTTTTGAATTAAAAAATTAAAAGAATATTTTCAATGGAAAAATATAATTAAAAGAATTGAAATGACAAAAATATAAATGATCCCAATAATCACTAAACTTTGAAAGTTTTTCTAATATAGTCACTAAAATTCATCTGACATGGATTCAAAGTGGAATACTGAGTCTAATGGTTGGTGTGATGTGTCAGTCACTCCAGTGAAATTTTGATATGAATCTGATTAGTGACCTCAAATTAAAAAAAAAAAATTTAGGAATTCATCTGGAAAAAAATTTTCTTTAGCGAAAAATCACCAAAGTATAACATTTTTGGGATCATTTACATAGACATGTTTTCATCAATGTTAGCTACAATCTCTTCAAGATTATAACTAATATTATCGTCCTCAAATTAGTCAAATTAAGGAAGCGGTTGAACACCTAGAGAGAAGGTCTCCAACCAAATCAAAATCATGGTAAAAAAAATCTAGACCGTAGTACCATATGAAGTCATGCTTACACCTGCTCTTGATTAAGAATAGGAAGATTAGATGCACTAATCCGAGATCAACTTATTAGAAATCACATGTTCATCCAAGAATTGAATATATGCATGCATGTTGAACAATAAAAGCAAAAAGGAAGAGAAAAAAAGCTAAAGACAGAAAAACATAGATCCTTGCCAAAGGAGGCTTCAATTGTTTTCTAAGAAAAATTATTTCACAAATTTGTGGCTAGAAGGCTGTTCAACATCACTTAACATCGCAAAAAACTATCATACAGACTCACCAATTAAAAAGCAAGGGAACTCAAGTAGACAATAGTATAAAGCGTTGAGTGAACAATAAATACACAAGTTCAAAGAAGATGAAAATTCGTTACTCAACATAGAAAGATAGTTCAGAAGATTGCAAGTTGAATAACATACACTAATGTGATCAAGGAACATAGAGAATGAACATAAATTTGTTCACCTTTTTTTTGGGGAACATTTGATAATATCCTAAAAATATGGTGAACAATGTAGTCGTCGAGCTCTGTTCACCAGTTGAACACCTTGAGATAGACTTTTAAAAGGATTCCAAGTCTGAGGTTTATGGATGAGTTTAGAGGATAAGAATAAAAGTTTTTTAACATAAATCTACAAGGAATCACTCTTTTTCCATAATTAAGTCTACATACATAATTCTACTCCTAATGTAATTATAGTACTAGGTGGACAGTTGTATAGCTTCGCCTTATCCTGCTACTGCTAGTAACCTCCAAAGCGCTCCTATATAAAACTCCAAAGGGCTAAGGTACATGGATCATTGATATATACACTAGAAAATACACAACATATACATCATTAACCACATTATTATGGTGATTCCCATTATTTTTCACCGGATTCTGACTTAAGCATTGGAGTGGATCTACTGGAAAGCTAGCATCCATTTTTATTATTTTTTTACCTTAGCAAATCTTTAATTGAGTAATTTAACGAATGAACAGTTGATCATGATAAAAAATCCTGGTGAACAAATTTTATTTTACGAGTTATCAGTAATTAAACAACCTAACAAAATAGATAGAAAATTCTTAAACTTATTGCAATGTATACTTGTAAAATTAAAAATATATATTAATTATATTATCAATTTCCATGTTCAGGCTAGATCAATAAGTTGGGTAGCTAGCTGTGGATAGACTAACTAGTTTTATATGATAAAATATAAAGAATTTTTATTTACTTCTATTGTATTTCATTTAATTATAGAATAATCATTTTGTAATTGTTATTTCTTTCTTTTTCGTAAATTTAGCTCTAACGAAAACTTTAATTCAAGATTTTTCAATTTTAAAAATGATTTTAATACTATTAAAAACTCATTGGTTGTTGAATTGTTTATTTTTATTACACTTCGAATAATTATTTTGCATTAAATTACAAAATGCTAATAAAGTTAAATTAGTTTTTTTATATTAAATTACAAAATAAACAATCACCCTTTTTTGAAAAATGTGAAGTTACCATAGGCACATTATATATAAAATGGTAAAATATTATTTAGTTCCTAAAATTTTATCAAATATATATAGTAGTCCCTACTATTTGAGAAAGTCGTTAAATCATCATTGAGATTTATTTTCATAAACTATATAGTCCTACAATCTAAGGGGTGTTTGATAATCTAAAGAGGTGTTTAATTTAATATTTTCAGCACTTATTAATTTTATGATGGTTTGATAATATAAAATAATCTCAACTTAAAATTTTCAATTAAGTCAAAAACTACTTAAAATAGTAAGTTAAAATATTTAACTTAAAATTTCTACTGAATACAATACGTGATTAAATTTTTAAATAATTTACATTTTAAAAACTATATCACTTATATTATTAAGTACTTAAAATTTAGCACTTAAATTTTCAGCACTTAATTTTCAGTTTTACCAAACACCACCTAAATTTTTATATTTTCATCGTTAAATTTAGATGAAATGTCTAAATGTCACGACCCGGCTTCTGAGCCGCGACGATCATAAGGCATGGGTAGGCTTAAGGCCACCGAAAACCCGTAGGAACCTCATCAATCCATCATCTATAACCATATCATGCAATCTCCTAAGATCAAAACCAAACAACTATGCCAATCCATATTCATTAATATCATTCAATATTTCATTACAATTGAAAGGTTGAATTGGGCCCGAACGCAGCAGAATTACTAGGCTTGTGAAAAATCAAACACTTTAAAATTTCACAACACCGATTGTTTGGTCCAATCAAACTTCCCAAGCAATCTCCTAATTAATGTGTAAAACACATATGCTAGAAAAGAAAGAACAAGTGACATTCATAATACCTCTTGAAGCTAAGACTTTGATTCTTCTCTTTTCCACCAAAGCTCCCCAAGTGTGAAGCCTCTAGAATTTCCACACCAAGCTTCCTCTATCAAGCTCCTTTGGTTTCCTTAGATGTTCTTGATTTCCTCTCTTTGGTTGTCCAAATGAAATCAAGATCTACT
>CATKHJ010102230.1:0-18905 GCA_949750685.1 Vernicia montana | reverse complement strand
GGAACCAAATGTTTATCGTTATTAAACCTATTGTTTATTCTTGTTAAACTAATCACTTGATATTATTAAACCGATTGGTTATTGTTATTGATTGATGTGAACCGTGAACTGTTATTGTAAACCGACCTTGAATCATCAAGCTTCACAGGTTATGGTAGTATAATCTTTACTCACTGCCTTATCTCATTATCGATTCTATTTTTTTTTCAGGTGAGCTTTAATTTATCGGTTAAGTTCCCGAGGCGTTCTTCTTCTCCATCCCTCAGAAACTCAAGTGATTAATATAATAGCTCATTTTCCATTAAGTCTTTTTGTATAGATGATTATTCAAATATAGATGCTTCATGGTAAGGTATTGAATGGTATATGTGATAGAAATAGTTTTATGGGCCTCCTAAGCATTAAGCTTTTGAACATGGCATTGTGATGGAATATTGAATGATATTAATGGATATAGATTGACATAGTTATTTGGTTCTGATCTTGGGAGATTGTATGATATGGTTATAGATGATGGATTGATGAGGTTCCTACGGGTTTTCGGTGGCCTTAAGCCTATCCATGCCCTAGGATCGTCGCGGCTCGGAAGCCGGGTCGTGACAGATGAACTTCCTTATTAGATAACTTTCTTTCTGTCAAATTTGCCTTATTTTATTCAACTTTTACTTTAACTTGTAAGTTTTTCATCTCTTAATATCTTCAGGTTTATCTAATAATCTTTCTCGTCCTCTTACTGTGAGTATATCGTTTCAATTGGAATAATGTATAGGCATACATCATTATGTGTAGTCATAATGTTCAAACAGTTTTCTATACCACACTCCTATTATAGTGAGAGGTATCAACTTTTAATTGTTTTCTTTGTCTAGACCACGTTTACATCTTTAATACATATAGGAATTAATATACTTTATCATCATTCATAACATGTATCCATTTCATATGGTATTCGTATTTTCTACGATTCAAATTTCCCTTAAGGTTTGCATATATTCAGTTGAATAACTTTTCACTTGATTTATTTCATATCAATCTTGATTATTTCACATTTTCTTCTACCTCCATGTTCAACTCCTCTGGAATAACTTCCAGTTGTATTCAGATCTCCTAAATCATCAAAATTCCTCTTTATTCATATTGTCTTTCACATTTTTTTCCAAGATTACTTTAATTCATCGTTCACTCTTTGATCATTACAAAGTTCTTAATTATTCACGTTTCTTATTCTTTATTAACTTTCCTATCATAAATCTTTACCTTGATCAACTCCTTATACCCTTATACGCCAGTAATCCATTTTAACTATCTTCAATTTCTCTTTCTCTTTAACTATTTACAATTTAAGTATCCATTATCTCGAGTCAAACTCGTCTATTCCACTTATTTCACTATTATAACTTTTCTTTTACTTATTTTCATTTCAATCTCATCTTTATCAGTTAAATCTTTCCACCACGCTAATTTTTTATTTCTCGATAGTTTCATTTTCCTTTCAGTTCTCCTTACTTTACTATCTTTTACACTTTTCATTTTAACATTTACTATTTCATCTAATCAATATCTCATTTAACTTTCTTGATTACATTCTACGCTCGTTACATCACATCTGTTCTTATTCTATGTCATGACCCAACTTCTGAGTCGCAACAGTCCTAGGGCATGGGTAGGCATAAGGCCACCGAATACTCGTAGAACCCATACATACTATATAATCTAGTATTGTATCATACAATAAAGCCACAATCATCTCATCACATAATCACATATCATATCATATCCTAAGATCAGAACCTGAGTACATATACACTTATTAACCTGAGTACATATACACTTATTCTTCTCTTCACATACTCATCAATAGCATCTTAATATTTATCAATTAAACTCATACATATTCTTATTTCCATATAACTCTTATTACATACACAACAATTACAATACCCTTTTAATACCCATGGAGCTACTACAACAACTTTAACATATGCATGAACACATATATCAAATGGAACTTTACTTTAATAAGAAGATCCTTAAGTGAAAACTGATGCTTGAGGAACCACTTGCTCACTATGCTGATCTCCTGAAAAATAAAATCACTAATGAGATAAAGCAGTGAGTAAAGAATATGCTACCATACTTGTGAGGTTAGGTATTTCAAGGCTAGCTTACAAGGATGGCTTATGCTTACTTATCACTTGGCTCATATACTTATATTCATGAATTGAAGGATATAAGAATTAGAATAACAATGAACTTTAGTGTTCGAAGATTTATAATTAATTTTTGGAACTTGGAATCATATATGGAGTATCCACTTTGGACATACATGATTCCTTGTAACTTTTAACTTATGGATATTTGGGTCTTGTAATCACATGAACATATATTAGTACTTTGGATTAGGGATCTTGTACAATTGATCTTTAGAACAATAGTTCATATAGGTAGACTTTGGTATTACATAGATTAAACATATATAAATATAAGTTTTTAAAACTATGAGGTACTTTAGAAACTATAGTGCTCTTTGGTTTTATTGAAAATCTAAATACGTTTACTTTAAAATCACTTAAACAAGATATATAATAATTATTTACTCATGTAAGATTCAAAATAAAAAAATAATAATATATTTTTGAATAGAAATCTCATAATCAAATACTTATTATCAATTAGCTTGTAAAATCAATGATTCACATATTATAAAAGAATATTAAATTTGAAAATATTATATACTAGGCTTAGAATCAAAGGAACATAATATAAGTGAAATACGTATATGTATACAAAAGGGGTTTTGTATACACTAACTCATATAACTTTGGATAACATGTATACTTATATGCCATAATGTCAAGGTCGATGACATATAGGCAATTTGATTTAGGAAACAATGGCACATGGCTATCTTGTTTAAGGATCAATTGGCTTACTTATCACTGTATTATCATTGTCAAATAGGATAATATACTCATGGATCTTTCAATCAATTGGATTGGTTTCAATGAAACATAGGGGCTCATAACTCGTAGCTTATCAAATGGGTTCAAATGAGATCATCACATATATTGGGGCAGACGCATTATAGCATACCTGAAGCAGAGGTTCCCTTAGGACCATGCTCCTATAACTCATGATTGGGACAGAGGCACTTGTGGCATGTCTGAAGCGTAAAGCTCCCTTATAGTTGGGGCAGAGGCACGTATTTTGGCATAACCCGAAGCAGAGGCTCTCATGTGAGCATACTCCCATACCTGTGTACACAGTTCACATACATTTCATATACAATATCTCTTGCACATATCTTTTGGTTCACATAGAAGGAATCAATGGTACTCATGGCTCAATTGGCTCATATGGTTCATGAAAGGAATATCAATATTTTTGGGGTTCATATAGTTCTCATGGTTATTCCAATGACTTTCAACTGGTGGTACATTCTCATGGTCGTGGTACTTTTAGGAATGGGTACATTTACATTCACATACACATATACATATGCTTATACTCATCATTTTAGGAACTTATAATTTATAACATATATTCGTATTCATCACTTTTGGAAAATATATATATAGACTTTGTAAACCTTTAAGGATTTCCAATTATTCTCATGGAAGAGTTATTAAGAATTTGATAATGAACAATATGGATCTTATACTCATGGATTTCAATTACTCATGGCTTGTGAACAATTATTTACATATAACATATAACAAGTGTCAAATGGACACATTGTTCTCATAATGGCATATAGTCCAAGAATTCTGAAGTAAATACAAAAGCTTCACAGGAATGAATGAGATGACTAACATAATTCATGAACAATATGAATTATCTCATAATACAAGAAATTATATTCTTGGTGGTACATACAATGAAGAAGGCATTAGAAGCTTTTATGGTTTTAAATACAAATATAGTAGTATATTCTCTACTCACCTCTTGCTATCCTTTTCCAATGCTCATATCACCATTGTCATGCATGAAACTTATCATTTCTTTAACTCATCTTGCCTAAACATAAAATTCCAATTCACATATTAATTATACTTTATATAACCTTAGCTTTATAACTTTTTTTCTTCAAATCTAATTATAGATTCTCAATTCTTACTCTTAACTATCAATTATCTCTTAACCATTTACAAAATACCCAAACTTGATTCTAGGGTTTGCTCATTTTAGGATTTCTATGGATTTAACTCAATAAAACTCATATCTTGCAATCAATGCTATAAACATCATCTATTGAACTTATAATTAAGTATTAAACCTTAATTAAACAAATCCCATATGGAAAATCAGAGATTAGAAGATTTACCTCAAAGGTTTTCCTTTAATCTCAAATCTCTAAATCTTCCAAATCAAGAGGAAATCTCCTTAGATCTTGTATATCCTTTGATATCTTGAATTTAAAAGACTAATCTTAGCCTTAGAGAATCATATATAGAGTTTGACAGGGTTTGGGGGCTATTTGGGTTGGAGAAAAGGAAGAAGAAATCAGATTTTTCACAAATGGGCTACTGCTGTCTTTTTATAGCCCCGATGGATGTTGCGGTCGTAATATGCCAGTCGCGGTCGTGATCTTCATAGAGCGGGCGCAACATGGTCATCGCAGTCGCTACATAGCACTGTTCACGTGACCGTTCCTTCTGATGTCGCGGTCGATACACACAGGTCGCAATCGCAATTATCCTTCAACCAAAACTTAAAAATCAGGCAGAAAAGTTCGCGACCAGCTTCGCGTCTAAGGTCGCGGTTGCAACTCTCTATTGCGATCACAACTTCCTTGTCGCGGGTGCGAATCATGTCCTGCAGTCCCACTTAACAAAATAACCTTCAATCCTTAAGAAATTCTGTAGCCCAAGATGAACCAAGAAGGGAGGTTTAATTGGTGGGTAATTAAAAAATTTAAACGAGAAAGAGTAGAAGAATAGAAAGAACACAAAGATTTATAGTGGTTCGGATTATAACCAATCCTACATCCACTCCCCAATCAACAATTTGGTATTTCACTATCTATGGAGTTTTAACAAGTTCACTCCCAATTTAGTATTTTAAAGCTCACACCAAACTTTACAAGTGTTTTCAAGGCTCACACTAAAACCTCACAAGTGTTTTCACTAAGGCTAACACTCAACCCAATAAGAGTTTTACAAAGGATCACTCCCCAACCTAACAAGTGTTTAATGGCTAACACTAAACCTTTTTTGAGCAATGAATGCCCATACAACAAACACACAAGGTGTTTAAAGAAAATTGAAAGTTTTGAGAAATAAATTAGCAAGAGTTTGGTTGTTGGATTGTTGATTCATATCCTTAACTCATTTTGATGAGGTATTTATAGAGATCACCCACAAAAAGAGCTGTTACAAAGAAATGATAACCAAATCTACCTGCTATAGTAACAAATCCAGCATTAAATGCTGGTCAGGCCATTTTTGCGTTTACAATGAAATATTGCGCTTGCTATTGGTGAATCGCGGTCGCTATACAAATATTGCGGTTGCGATCTTCATATGGCTCCAACGGTTAGTGCCACGTGGCATAACCCCGTTCGCTGCTGATGTTACCATTGTAATTGATTTCTGCCTTATGAATCTTGTGGTCATAATGCCTGTGTCGCGGTCGCTATCTTCATATAGCGCTCGGTATTGCGTTCGCGAGTCTGACCGTGAACTCTACTGGATCTTTTGCACATTTGTGGCTTATGGCTTAGTAGCGGTCGCGATGGGTAAGTTGCGAGCGCGACATGGATATTGCGGGCGCTACTTTATTGTTGCGGACGCAATTTATAGGTCAGGCAGAATATTTAGAGAAATTTCTAAGTTCTTCATTCCCAAGCACTATTAAGTCATTTTAACTGAAAAAATACACTAAATTGAAATGTTAGATCAATTCAACTTGATTGCCAATATCAAAATAGAGATTGACTTAGTTGTAGCACACAACTTAGGTCAACAAATTCAATCCTTATTCATTCATACACGTGAATTGATACTCATACATATGGTAAACAAGGAATATATATGAACTTGGGTATTACGGTATTCTTGCATTTCCAATTCAATCTGTTGAAACACTTGGAACTCACTTGGCTTAGTTCGCGAAAAATTTACACATAATCTCATAGCATGACAACTCTCATACATTATTCATCCATACTTACTACATAGAGGGCTAATATGTAGTTAGGGTATTACATTCTATGACCACTTTTCTCATTATTAATCCTTCTTTACACAGGATATTTCACTATTCTAATCAATAAGGCTCCACTAGTATTTAACTTGTACATATTCCTTTTATCATTTATATCTTTATATTTCTGACTTTTATTGTCTCCCTTATAATTCTGTATTTATCACCATACTTATCTTATTCATCCATTTCTCTGTACTTTCCCCATATTTCTAAGACTTTAATTAAGTCTAGCAAAAGTTACTCATGTTTTCCTTTATCCATTTTCATTATCTTATTATAAGAAGTTCCACATGTTTCTCTAAAGACAGTGTGATATTCATTGGCTATTGATCATTTTCTTTCTCGAAAACACTAATCAACATTCCTTCTTTCAATTCTTATACGATATCTACGTAGATAGCAGGAAAATTTATGCTTCCCTCATTACGGTTGTCATTGCCGAGGAGTACATAGTAGCTGGCATATAATGCCTTTCTCTTCTCACTTATTAATCCTTACTGCGATTCATATCGTTCTCATATCGTTACGTCTACATTCTTCACTTGTTTTCAATTCCTCTCTAGTATGCCGCATAAACATAGGCGACTTTAACAAATGAACGTACATTAACACAACGTGTAGGTCAACGTTAGATTTTCTACACTTTTATCGTTATAAGACAACTTCCTTAGGATGTCTTTATCCTAAGCAGCACACATATTTTTGTATGTACAAATAGTTTATACATCACTATCATTATTCACATTATATGAGTCTTTCACAGATAATAGATATTCTGGTATCTTTATAATGTTCAACATATGATTGTTACCGGAAATTTCTTTTTAATAATATACATTCATTTTTCACTATTACAGGAGCAATCACTAGGGGACCGACCTCCTTTTCACATTTGTCACTTCACTTTCATATCACCGTTTGATACAGTTGCATCATTTAGAGTATGTTCAATATTTTATTCATATAATTATTACATTAGTGTATGCTTACACACACCAGTTCTTTGGTATTCACAGTGTGCACAAATATATCATTCTAAATGATGAAGATTCATTTATATACGGATAACGCGGAACTATCTTAATGATGGACTATAATTAACAGTTAGGAATCCTATGCTCCATGGTTCAACTTATATACTATAACTCCGTAACATTGACTAGTCTATACTAGACTTATACTTTTGCTCTTATACCACATTTATCACATTTCACCTTAAGCGATGTGATGGTCCTAGGGTATGGGTAACCATAAAGGTACCAAAAATCTGTAGAACCCCTCATTCCATAATACAATACACTTAATACACATTAATCAAGATACCAGGTTTCTCAATCTGTATAATCAGTATCAAATATCCCATACACTTATCCATTGCATACTATTCATTTGAGGATATCTTTAATTCACATTAAAAAATCATATTCAATTCAATATTCATCATTCTCACTAATCATTTATTCATTGTTTACATATACATAGAATTCATTAGTTTACAATTTTAATTTTGAAGCATTACACCTTTACTCATTGTCTAGTTACATCACTAGACCTTGTTACCTTTTTTTATGTCATTTCTCATTATTTACTAATCTAAATGAGTTGATTCTTTTTGTGTTTTAAACTATACATATACATTTACAACATATCCAAAATTGAACTTGGAATTCAATTCATATAAAACTTGGTGACTATATCAATTCAATTCTGTTTTGATTGCAAGGAAGATTGACCCTCTTATACTCCTCTGAGTATAACTCAATATCTATAATTTCAAATGAAATTTATTTTTTCTAATAGTTACTAGAGACATTAATAAACATTTCTTATGTTTTGAGTTTAGCTTGATTCTATCTTTAAAGTCCTCAAATCAGAAGATTCAATTCAATTTATAAGTTGAATCCAAAGACAGAGTCAGTTACAGAACAAGCTCTATTTCTCATACTACACTTGAAATTTTGGTAAAAAAAATTTGAAGATTAATTCTTCACATATCATTGATCATTTTAGTAGTTTTTAATTTCTTCTAATTTTGTCTCTATCATACTCAATTGATGAGATATATTCTCAAGTCTATCAATGGTGCTAGATTGCAAGAGTTTCCATACCTTATCACCTTCACTAGGTCATATCTTGAAATATACTTATCCAATTTCAATTTCCTTTTACAAAGAGATGATAAGAATTTTTAATTATAATTTTTCATGTCACTTGGCTTAATTCAGCCTCTAAATTCATCTTTTGGGCTACTCCATTTTGGATTGCCCTTTCAATCTATGAACAGTACCAGTTTTAGTTTAAGTGTAACTTATATTTGTACACATAATATCTCTCAAATTAATTTTACATAAGAATACTTGATACATTTAACTACAACTTTTATGTTTTGGATATCTCCAAATTTTGTACATAAAATGCTCTATAGGTTCAAACAATTCGGGTTTACTCAGAAACCCCTAAATCTGGGTCAGTTCACTTACAATAGACATATCTCATTACTCTTCAAGAATTTTATAAAACCCTTTTATGGACGTATAATTAAGATAAAACACTACAACTTTAATTTTTTACACTTCTCCAAATTCAGCCTCTAAGTAGATAGTATGGGTGTTCCAAGATTTTATTCAATTCAAACACCTAAATTTCCCAATTCAAGTTCACTAATCAAATTAAGTTTTATCTTGAAATTTAAACTCAATTAACTCATTAATTCTTTTAATTAGCTTCACAATACACCCATAAATATCAAGAAATTAAAATAATTAATTTTCTCCAATAATTCTTAGTGTAGGCCGAAATGAAAATGAAGAAGAAAATGAAGAAATTCTTAAAGCTTTAACATAGAAATCTAATTATCCAAGCTTAAAATAAAATTTAAAAGGCAAGATTTGAAGTTACCTTGGAGTTTCTTAGCTTGGTGAAGATAACCTTAAGAGTTTCGGCCATCCTATGAACAAATTTGGATAGAAGTTTCTTTTTGTGACAAGTGATGGACTTAAGACATTTTGTATAAGTTTAAGTTAAATAGATGGTGGAGATTCACTATGGATAATTAAATGGCTATCATTTTTAGCCCAATTTTGATTTTACAATATTCATTTTTATATGGATAAATATGACTATATTTTTTATGATAGGAAATTCCATAAACCTTCCTTATTTGTGTAGTAAATTTGACTATTAGAATTTGTGGGTCCACTTCCATTAATTTATCTTTGATATTTTGTTCTTACAAATTCAATTAAGATTTTCTCTACCAACAATCACATTGGGCTAGCCATGTTAATACATGGTTGGGCCTCACACTATATTTCTCATGTTTATGCACAATTGACTTGCCATTTCGGCAGTTTTTGTGAAATGACTATTTTACCTTTTTTACGGTATACACTGTTATAACCGATATCAATGAAGTTTATTAAATTTATTTTCATTAATCACATTCTTAACATTCTTATGAATATCTATGTACTGTAATATCATAGTAAAAGAAAAAAATTTCATGTGCATTCAACTGAGCATGCTTAAACTCATATTCAGTCTCATTATCTCTATAATCGTTTAATTTGCCTTTTAATGCCATCATTGATAATTCATAGAAATTAAATTGATCTAGGGTGTTACAATATATATGTTGGTTCATTCTTGTATTTCATACACAACAATAACATACAAAAGTTCTCTCAATCTCTCTTCTTTATATTTATATAACAAACCTTATAAGAAGCAAGCTGCTCTTATTTATACTCAAGCTTCATTTAGGAGATTTCAAGATGAGTTGAATAAAGAATTTGCTTATGTTTTAACTGATGAAGTGGTGACTATTTGTGATTCTCGTTTATATAAGCTTAGTAAATGGCATAATCGAGAATACACAAGACAAGTGTTATTCAATTCTCAAGATCACATCATCACTTGTTCTTGTAAGTTACTTAAGTCATGGGATTTCCCATGCAGACATGCAATATGTGTTATGAAACTTGAAGGTTTAAAAAATATTTCAGAATCATGCTTCCTTCCAAGGTGGACTAAATCTGCAAAAAAATTGCTACCTACACATTCTAATACTTCAACTCTAAGTGATGAAGTGATTGTTATGTTTCGATATGGTTCATTGACCACAAAGTGCAGCAAAATGTGCTCCCTTGCCTCAAAATCTAAATCTACTTTTGAAGAAATCTCAAATGAGGTAGAACGTTTAACAAATAATTTAGAAGATGTCATCATTACATATGGACCAAATGACAATTATCATGGTATAGTTGATCCTAACAAGGTGAGGACCAAAGGCATGGCAATGGTGAATACTATGAAAAGCAAGCAAAAGCACAAATGTGGGGAATGCCGCGAAGAAGGCCATACAAGGAAAACATGTCCACGATTGAAGTGCACAATTAATGAGTTACTTGGAATTCTTTCTAATTATATCCAGCCATCTCAAAATGTTGGATTCATTGGTGATTCTTTAGGTGAAATGCATTACATGCAAGCAAGTGTCACGTTAAATTTGTTAACTTTTTTATTTTATTTTCTAAAAATACATAATCTCATATGAATTTTGTGTTAATAAAAAAAAGACAATTGCAAATTTATTCATATTGTTATTCTAAGGGATATTTTAATAACATTAGTTATTACTTTTTATAATAGGCAAACAATGATGCTAATGTAACTCAAAGTTTGCAGTGACAAAAACTAAGGATGATTGCACTCAATTGGAAAATTAAAGAAATAGCAAGCATAAGTAACAAGAGTTTGTGGTAAGTAATATAATTGCTTTTTGCATATGAACCTAAAAGTTAAACAATGCGACCTAGTAACTATTAAGGATCAACTTTATGTATATTGTATCATAATATTAAAAATTTGGTGTTCCTAATTTTACATATATGCTAGTTGGTTACTTAAAATAATTTTTCTTTAAAAAAATACAATGGTTTCTTTAATATAACATTGATGTTTTGTGTGTATTTCCTAAATAACAATTAAGTTTACCCTAATTTTGTAATAATAATCCTTGAAAACATTAAAAATATAATTTAATGTTTCATTCAAATAAGTTTGATTTTAACACACCATGCATAATACAAAATATTCGCCATAAATATAGTTAATTGTTTTATAACTTAGATATTTACAAAATATACAACATTAGAAATATTCCTACTATCTGTAAAATAAGTAGAATACAAAACATAAAATATTTTACAAAAATTTATATGAATCCTTTATACACCGAAAGAGTGATTTCAAGTATTAAATCTTCAAGGTGCGAACTACTGTTTGCGACTACCTCTGCATCTACTTGCCCACAAAACTAGAACAATTCATTTATCCATCAAGATATAATGTCACGAATGCATTTAGTTCCCTTACAATGCTTATGAGCAAAAAAAATACTTTTGGTCCTTATCTTGTTAAAATCATGTAAGATAAGTCATGAAGCAATCTCAAACCGTACAGTACTTTGTAATTCGATGAGATACCCTACAATAGAACATGAACATATTATAATTTCATTGAATCATCATATCTAACAATAAATTATTATCCATATACTAATTTACATTCATATACTATAAGAATACATAAAATATCATACCTTAACTTGTAAGTCCTCCAAACCAATAAGCATATAATGAATGATATAAACACCACAATCAAACCTATAATAGGGTAACATTAATAAATATATTAAAAATATTGATGACTAAGAACTTTATGGATATATTTTAACAATTAAGAACACCCATTATTTTGTTGATATACATCAAATGTCTTTCTTTCAAATGTACTAATTTGCAACTGAATCCTTAACTCTTCCGCGTGAAATGCTGGTAGTACAAAGAACTCATAAAAAAATTCAACCTATGATGTGTGAATAATATGAAAAATAAAAACATCATTTACGAAAAAAAAAAAAAAAAAAAAACCATCGATAAGCAGTACATAATAAAGTAGTGAAAAGACTACCAATTTTTGCAATATAGCTTCCTTTCGTATCAGGTTCTTAGATAAAGAACTATTAACTATAAATGTAACTTTTTCTTTTACATTGATAACAAACAAAAACCAATGCATGTCATCACATACTAGTACAAAAATCTATCCAAAAAAAATTCAGTTTAGTGAGTTATACGATATTATTTAGGTTTGCATTATTAAAGTAAAAATTGTTATGTCTAATGTGCTCACCTTCTCACACGTAAAACGTTGTCCCATGTAAAGGGTTTCACCAACATAACTTCTCATAAATGATGTTAATAGGGGTCGATTAGTTTGCAACACCTTATTTTTAACAAAATATACAATCATATATTAATATATATTTAACACATATAGTGCATAGTGACGTGCATATAAATTAGCTCTGTTATCACATTCCAATTGCCTTACTGAGAAATGAACAGGCAAAAATCAAAATCTACAACCATGATCTTTCGCTATCTCAGCTTCAGACAATATATGGACCACTACATTTATAATCTGCCAAATTAAAATTATTAAATTAAAATTAGTGAAAGAAATAATGACATGAAGACATAATGAAAAATTACAGTTAATCATATAGATACCTCAGATGACACCCAATGTCGCCCTTTTAATGATATGAAAGCTTGCCTAATTACAAATTCATTATGAGTTTGACACAATATATCACTTCAGCAAAATAAAATTTTGAAAATTCTTAGTAACTCAACATAAATTGAACCTTATACAATTTAGAAATCTTAGAGGAATCATGCTTTAATGTTTAAAGAAGGTAAATTAAGGACAAGCGATGCACCCAAAAAAAATAACAATACCTTGGTTTCATTTATGATCCCATACAAAATTAGACACTTGTTTTATGGGCTCACTAAATGCCAATGACACTAAATCTTTAGTCCCATCATCATCTTTCAACTATGCATTGAAAAATATAAAAAAATTAGAATGAACTATCAATTATCATACATTAACTAATTATAAATAAAAGTTACAATAACTAAAAGGAATATATACCTGTGGTATGATAATACCTTTCCTTTTTTTATTGTTGATTTGTTCATGTTGACAGAGGGTTCTTTTTGTGCCTTGCCTTTTTTAAGTTCATTGGTTGCCCGTAAGTTGTCACGTTTCATAGCACGAGAATGATGAGCAGGGTTAACATTTGCAATAAAACTTGAGCTAGGGCTAAGAATCTTTTTTGTAACAACCTTTGTACTTTGCATACCCCTGACAATTCAACTATCAGCTTTTTTAAATGTAACACTAATTAGGGAACCCATTGCATCAAATTTGATAGGATGACCCTGTTTCCCTTTCCTCTTCTGAAAATTTGCAATAAGTGATGCTAATTTAGCTTGACTATCACTTAACTGTATGACTCTTTCATGCTTAGGGATCGATGTGCCTTCTTGCATTATTTTTGTACGAGGAGAGGAAACCTTAGGTGATGTTTGATCATTTCCAGTAGTCATTGACATTTGATTGTCCTTTGGCTTTATATCCTCATTGTGACTCAAATTCACTTGATTAGAAACATTTATTGGCTTTGATACTTCATCCTTTCCATAGACATGGATGTCAACATTAAATTATTTCATCATCATAACTTCCCATTTATGCATTTGTTCACCATACTCTTTCAAAGCCATTAACACTTGACTTTTAAAATCTTTCAAGTCATTTTTCATTTCAGCAATGTCCTTCTTAACATCCTGCAAAAATAAAGAATTTCATCTTCATTTTCATGAAACAGACTAATTGTAAAAGTAAAACTTTATGCAAAAACTGTAAAGTAAAGTATATCCCAATATAAAAACTTACACAACAACTGCTGGCATTAGAATTAACACCAACCAATTGAATCTGCATTAATCAATAAATAATACATATTTAATCAAATGTGATGACAAATCAAAACTAAATCAGAAATATGAATAACTAGCTATATATAAAACATTAGTCACAAAATAACAATACCTTCTCACTATCAACACCACCAAGATGTCCAACCTTATCAACAACCT
Organism: Vernicia montana; assembly: GCA_949750685.1. NCBI lineage: Eukaryota > Viridiplantae > Streptophyta > Magnoliopsida > Malpighiales > Euphorbiaceae > Vernicia > Vernicia montana. Next base: position 4,683 of record CATKHJ010102230.1, on the reverse strand, counting down.
TACTAACAGGGTCCTCATGCCAATATTACATAGAAGGCTGATCACGAATGGATATATTCAAGGTTGGCAAATCAACAAAGACATGTTGCAAATAGAAAATCTAAACAAAACATATAAGACAACAAAAAATAATCGTATAAAGTATAGAAAAAGTAGGAGAAAAAAAATTAATCATACATTACTAATAGTATAAATGAATACCTCTAAAGGCAAGATGCATCTACTGATCCATTTAGTTTTTCCAAATGCGTGAGACAAAGATTGAAATTTGCGAATTCCATTCAATAACCCATTTAGTGCATACTTTGCCAAATTGAAGGTTGGAACAACTGACAAATCAGATAGAAGACAAAGTTCCAGTGAACTAATATACACACTTGTAGATGGATTAATTATTGAGGATAATGCATACAAGAAGAACTTTGCCTTAAATTCTTCACTAGGGTTTAATAATTCTAAATCCAAACACAAGTCATTGGTATGAATCACCCCATTGTGTAATTTATATTTTCCCCGTAAATCATCTCCAATCACCTCTTCTTTGACTTCAACATCATGCCTTTCTGAAGATAACCCCAATATTTTCTCCACATCTTGCAAATCCAACTTTATTTTGCAACCGTGTACACAAAGTTTACATTTATCTACATCAAATCTTGAAACAAGTTCTTGAATTAACTTGTTTCTTAGTTGGTGGATTGGTACATGTAGAAGGTTGCCAAAACCAAAAGACTTGACAATTTCTTTTTTTTTTTTTCATCTTTGAAAGAAGACACAAGAAGAGAAAACTTTTGAATAGCTCAACGAGAGTACAAACTTCCCTACAACAACAAAAAAATGTAGAATTTAACTTATACATTGAAAATGTACAATGTAAAATGGCTATGAATATTCAAATAATAGTAGTCAATAAAGCAAATATTTTATTCACAAGTAAAACTAGAACAAGGACTTAATATTCTATTTGAGTACCTTTGAATTTTCAGTGGGTTTAACATTTGCATATTCACTTTCTTTACACAAATCTTCTACCAAATTTCCAAATTCTTGTTTATCAATATTTGGAGGCAATTCTTCCTTTCTCCTCTTTTTTCTCGATCGTTCCGTTACCATCTTCTTCCTATTGGATTATAACATTAATAAATGACATACATCATAACAATAATGTAGTCTAAAAAAATAACTTTTACTTAATGTCAATATCACTATACCTTTTTGCAGGGACTGCATCTCCAACTGTCTCACAACCCTCCATAACATATATTTGAGATTTCTGCTCCTTTTGTTAATCCATTTCTTCAATATTGAAAAAAATTCCAAGTTCTGGAAAGAACTACAGTAAAAGAGTCTTTCAACTTTCAGGAATGAATTGCTTTATCTTGTAGATAGAAATAATGAGATCTATGATAAAGTAACAGGGAGAGAAGGAGAATTGAGCTAATATAGTTTCAGTACAAAAATTTATGTTGGGAACTTAAATCATAATTTTGCTAGAAATTCAAAGGATTTGGAAAGTGCATTTTTTGGCTATACACTCAATACACTTGATAAAAGGAGAAACTCCAATGCAAACTTATTTCTTATTAGTAAGTTTGTCAATTCCAAATAGTTTATTCCATTTCTAGAACCTACATGCATGAGATGGTTAACTAATCATTCTAAGAAATTAAAATTAAATAAAAACATTCATTCAAACACTAATTATTAAAAACCCTAATTCAAAATCTAGACATATTTAGCACTATTCTTCTTAATGAAAAAGTTTATAAAAGTAAAAACATAAATGTTGTTCCTAGAACCAAATTGCAAACAACTACCTTCAAAGAATATGAATATTGAAGCTTCAATTTCATATTTAAATAAAAGAATTTAAAGGATAGAATCATACATCTCAAATCAAATCATAAAATTTTTATAAACACTGACATTCATTATTTCCTTGCACAAACATTTAAGCATGATCCAAATAGCTAATTTGCTTAGTATTGTGTCTGGAAATCTTACCTCTGTTTCGTTGATATGGTGTTTCTATGATGCAATGTTGCAATCAAAGAAGAAATTCCAAACTTGAAAGGCAGTCTATTAAGCTTTCCAATTAGGACAAACAAATCAATATAATAAGCAATTGTTAAAAATAAGAAAAATAAAAAATCTCTGTTAAATAACATAATGGTAGCACGTAAGTCTAAAACTTGTATCTAATAAAATTAACGTGCATATAAGTTAGCTCTGTTATCAAGTGATCAAGATGGCTAAGACTGCTTCAAACAGAGTATCCTCTATCTATCTAGTGAAATTACTTTACTACAACTCCATACTACTAAACTTTCAATTATTAACCTTTTCAAACATAGGAAGGGTGAAAAATTCAAATTAATAGCAAAATTTGCAGCAACCAAAGAGCCAAAAATTACAGTAGTTAAAAAATGTTGGCCTTCAAAAATTTAAGATTTCACTTACTATAAGCATCAAGAAACTAATATTTTTTAACACACAAAAGTATGAGTGCAACAAGTTCAGAATTTCCTTCCCCTGAATGGACTCTAAAAATAAAATAAAAAACGTGGATATTAATTTGTTCCATTACTTATCAATTACTCAATCAATATTTAAAAATTACATGAAAGATTAGAGTAAAAAGGAATTTTGGATAACTAACTGGTAGTAAAATAGTTTTCAAGAGAGATGGCCTCTTGTTACTTCTCTCTCTGGCCTCTAACAATTGAGGGGGTGAATGAGGCTAAAAGGCAGCGAACATATCAAATTGCACATCTTCTCGAAGTGGTATTGGAAGAGAAATTTATTTTGAAGAAAATTGCACATCTTCTCAAATAAAATCTCCTTCGCCTTGCCGCTGATTGAAAGGCAGAAAATGGGCATCAATTTTCTTAGGAATAAGAGGAAGAGAGTTTGGCTTAAGAAAGGGGGTGTCAATTTAGGGATGAGAGAAGCATAATTTGGCAAAAGAAAGGGGATTTCTCTCTCCTCTCTCTTATATTGTTTTTAGAAAAATATTAAAAGAAAATAATTTATCTATTTAGCAGGTAACCGATGAGAAAGTGGCTGTAAAAACTCAAGTATACTTTACTTGAGTTTTTTTCAAGTAACCGTAGCACACACCCTTTTTACAAGTCCTACTATGTGTTACTTAAATTGGCTTAATTATTGAGGATTCAAAATTCGATTTGAACTACAGAGATTCACTAAAAACTTTTTTCTAGGGTTTTAGAGAGATAAGCTTCTCCTTCTCTATAAAACACTCTTTCTTTTCTTTATTTTTTCAAGCCAAAAGACCAACAGTGAACCATTCTTATCTATTTTTCATTCTACTTAATTTTATTATTCAATAATGTTTAGATTTGTTCTTATTTTGAACATATCTAATTTTCTTTTATATTAATTTTTGTTTTGGAGGTTTTTTTTTCTTTATCCCTTATGTGATATCTCTTTCTTTTTATTTATTTATCACATTTATGTTGAATCTTGGTTTCTTATTTGGTTGATGGTTTAATCAAAATTTTAAGTCTTACTTTTGAAATTGAATCCATGTTTGTTGGTATCCAGATCGAACTCACAGAAAGACCATCAGAAATATCACGACCCGATTCTAAGGGCATGTGACTAATACTAGGGTACAAGAAAACTTAAGGCTTCCAAAGACCTTAATCAACCTGATCTATCAAATCAAATAGAAAAACTGCAATATCTTAGTTGTAACTAACACATAATAAGGGCTATGAGACCATCTATTCAGTAGAACTTGTGAAAAACATCATAATACTGTCATAGATCTATCGTCACAAATATCAAACATCATCATCAGGTTCCTGTTCAACAGAGAATTTCATCATCAAATGGAGGAAGTTCAGCTATCCTCATATCATCATACATCATAATATAATCAAATACATATATACAATACACATTCATACTCTACTATAATTACAAAATTCTAGAGTAAGTAATATAGTATAATCCATAATAAAATACATATTCAAATAATAAAAGGTAAATTCCACTACCAGAGGAGAAAGGTAGGGATACTCAACAAAATTAACTGCTTCTAAGACTCAACCTGCAACCTAGAAAAAAAAATAGCAAGACAGGAGTGAGCGCCTCAACTCAATGAATGATACTAACCAATATACAAATCTGTTGTAGTAAAATCATTTTAAATAAAGAAATGCTCATGCAACATGCCAAACAGACAAATAATCACATAATCATCAAAGAATGAGAATCAGTCCATAGGGACCACACTAAATCATCAATATGGGGAGTCAATCCCCCAATCTAGCTTTCTAAATCTAAATATTATCTTTTAAGATCCAATACATAGGGTTCCATCGTCACGGCCTATGCCAAGAAGCGTCGAGCGATGAGCAAGCCCTCGTCGTCATGCCAATCATAAGCTCATCACATCTCAATACTTATATCATAATCAAAATCAAAATTACAATCATATGTGGTCCTATGTCATTCTAATCTCATCCTGCATCCATAAGTAATATATATCACAGGTTATAATAAAACATACACAAGTGTGAACCCTCAATTTTGCACCCCTAAGATATTGCCGCAGCTTGACACCTGCTAAATTTCATGCGCTACGCAGAGCCGGTACGGCGGTCCCGCTAGCCGGTTAGCGGGCAGGGGTCAAGGGGGCAGCGCCCCCTCGAAAAA
>CATKHJ010102206.1:0-10835 GCA_949750685.1 Vernicia montana | reverse complement strand
GTTTGAGTGGTGGGTGAGTGATTTTACCGGACCGGAGTTCCGTTTCGGAAAACAAGGATGATTTTGAAAAATCGCTTTGATTACTTAATTACTCAATTTTTAATTAATTAAAAGGATTAATTAATTAAAGTGATTAATTAAAAGGATTAATTAACCAAATTGAGTGAAAATTTAATTAATTAATTAAATTGATTTTTAATTAATTAATTAATTGAGAATGGGTGGGGATTAATTAAAGAAATTAATTAGTTAATTAAAATTATTTTTTAATTAACTAACTAATTAGAGTGATTGAATACTAATTATAAAGAGAGAGAGAGAAAGCAAAATGGATAGCCAATCTACAAATTGTTTGAGGTGTGTTGAAATGGTGAGGAGAGTGGGTATTTATAGGGAAACTGAGGGGTGGAAAAAGATCAAAAAGGGTTTAGAAAGTGAGAAAAAGGAAAGGCAAATTCGGAATTGCACAAAAAGGGGAACGTCCACGACGGAGGGTGGCGGACGCGCGTGTAACTCATGCCCATTCGTAAGGCGTGCCTGCGGCGTCCGCTGGAGTGTTTGGCGGACGCGCTAGTACATCCTACGGACGTGTCAGTACGGGCTGACACGTCGGCCCGTACTGACTCGTCTGCCACTGATGCGCGTCAGTGGCGGACGCGCGAAGGGTATTCACAGATGCCGTTTGGCTGTCTCGCGGACGCTTCGTGGCGGTCTCGCGGAGGCGCGCAGACTCGTGGCGGACACACCTCGCGGACATCCGCGAGCGCCTCGGGCTCCGATTTAATTTTTGAGATTTTTCAGGTCAGTTTTCGAAGGTTCCAGGTCAGTTTCTCGGGTATTTTGAAGTCTGAAAAATTACTGGCAGTGGTGGTGGATCCGAAATTAATTATCGGACATTTTTTTAGTCAGTTTAGAGGAAAATTGGGTCATTTTTGAGAAAAGGCTGTCTGGTATAGGAGGTCCGGTTAGGGTTGGAAAAATATTAGGTTGGATAGAAAAATATTCCAGTCCGCTCTGGTAGGTTTAGAAATATTTTTGGAACAGTTTGGCAGTCTGCTTTGAGGAAAATTTGGTCAGTCTCGGAAAAATATTGTCTGGTATAGGTGGTCTGGTCAGGATGAAAGAAGTGATGGTTTGGATACAAAAATATTCTGATCAGTTCTGTGAGTTCAGAAGTATTTTTGGAGGTGCTAAAATGAGGGTTCACAAGTGTCTCTAGTCCTGTTCTCTGTTCTTTTGACAAACTTCAGACGAAGGCACAACAAAGTTTCAAAGAAAAGAAATCAACAATGAAATTAAAGAAAAGACATCAACATCGACTACTTAACCTATTTGACTTGAAAGTCTTAGAGTGAGACTACTCTACTACGATAACAGTAAGTATTTAAAACCACTACTTTTTGATAGGCTCGTGCGATGGAGATAAGTTCATCACTTCATCATCGTCATAAAGGCCTTGATCAACCGCTTCACCAAAGTTATAAGTATTTTAGGAGTCATCCATAAGATGAGTCCATAGGTGATGGGAAGGATCGAACCTATCATCAGTTAACATCATAGTCTGGAATTCATCCCTTGGATGAAAACCCTCGAGATGATTTTCCTCTCAAATTTTCTTATCGACATGGATCTTCTTGTAATAATCAGTAGGAAATGCCCACCAAGGGGCATCAGCTTCTTCAGGAGGCCACAGCTCACATAGAGTAACATTGTTTTTGCCACACATGAAGTGTTCAAGACTAGTAAACTCACCATGATGGTCAAATAAATCCTTACAGAGCGAGAAGGAAAAAGATTTGTAAACAGAGACTTGAGGACACACAGTCAATTGAGTTTCTAAACTGTGATCATTCATAGCTGCCTAGGATGAATTGCTAGTTCTCGAATAAATCGAGGTCCATGTTTTCGAATAAGGAGAGACTGATATTTAAAGATTTGTTTAATGGCTAAGTCATGAATAGTTCTTTGAGTAATGTTGGCTCGGAGTTCAGGAGGAAGGCCATTATAGAGAAAATGATCAAGTCCAGAAGAAGACGATGCAGAGAATGCCATGAAACTGAAGTGAATAAAGTAAAGAACTAGATGAAAAACAAATAAGATGAATTCTTAAAAATTTGAAAGGAAATAAGAAATCTGATTGTGAGGTTGATGAAACATTCCTCCTCAATTTATAGCGATTTGATCAACCTTCTCTAAGAGAGTAAATGAGTACACGATAAAAGACTCTCTCTAGAAAATTGATCACTTTGAAGAGAGCCATTTGTCATAACTGGGAAATAAATACAATTGATGTAACTAGCTGTGCAACTACAGATGATTTCTCTACCAAAGGTAGAAAACAGTTGTTTTGAATACGCTTAAGAAGGCTGAATTAGATTCATAAGTAATCAGAGGAAAAACAAAACATGACCTGCCTTTTCAACAGGCAATAGTATACTTTCACGTGAATAAACTGACCACAAAGAAATAATTGCAGTTGAGACCCTCAAATAGTTCAAGAAGACAAGGGTATTAAGGATATTTCCACTTTGCATGTGTTTTAATAAAGTGACTTATATCTTGTAAGATATAACTTCGGAGAAGGAGAATCGTACGATATAGGAAGTTTATTAAAGATAATGAAAGAGTAAATGAAAATAAAAGTATTTTTGACAAATAATAGTACAAGAACGGATAGAGTGAAAGGACTATTCAAACTTTAGAAAGATCACACTAATAATAATAATAAGTCGAAAATTTTAAAAGAAATTGAAGCAAGTAATCGCTTTGGATAAATATAACCATGATAATAGTTACCATTCCTATATTGGAATGATTATTTGTAAAGCACTGTATGGAAGAAAGTAATGATTTCAAAATCTATTGGATAAAACAAGTGATTAATGCTAAAGGAATAATGGAAATAAATTGCCCTTTTGATTTGTAAAACCTTTGAAATTCAAACAAGTATAGAGAGAGAGAGAGAGAGAGAGAGAGAGAGAGAGAGAGAGATATACTACAGTCTAATTCTGTCCTATCAGTGGAACAAGTTGACCCAATGTCTCACTTATTATAAGGAGAAGAATAGTAAATAAATATCGAGATAAAGCAAACGCTACGATCAAAGTTTAACAACAAGAGTAAGATTTTGAAGGAAATGCAACTGAGGAAGTAATGGAAATATATACTGCAATGACAAATTCAATAAGTTGAGTTTCTTAAAAATTCGAGGATGAATTTTCTTAAGGAGGGTAGAATGTAATACCCCATACCCATGCGATTCGTAAATAAAAGTCATAACGACTTAGAAATGAAAAATCGAATGGTAATTGGACCGATAGAGTCGAGCGTGGTCCTCAAAATAGTTAATTGTGTTTAAATAAATTTTGAATTTATTTTGTATTGACTATGACATTCATGTGTATATATTTTGATATGATTTTAAATGAATTGAATATATTTGAATATATGTATTGGTAAATGAGTATGGTAACATATACCATAAAAAGGGCAAAATGGTTATTTCACTAGAATTGTCAAAATGGAAATTATATGGAACATGTGGTCAAGTGTTGGGCTAACCCATGCTTAGGGTGGCCGACCATAGTGAAGCAAATGGTGGGAAAATATGAGCTAATTTGATTTTTGATGTGTAAAAAAAAAGGGGTTAGTAGAAAGTGGGTCCCACTTTCCATTAACACATTATTTATATATTAGTTCTTCTTTGCCTATTTCAAGGTTCATTGAACCTAGAAAACTAACATCATCATATTTTCATTTGAATTAAAAATTTAAAGAGAAAATTCAAAGCTTCTCTTGGAAGCCATTCACTTTTAGCCATTGATTTCCCATGACCTAATTATGGCCATCCATTCCATTTTAAGATAATCACCCAACTATCATCTTCTTCATTTAACAAAAGCTCTTAAGAAACAAAACCATCTCCTTGTTCTTTTCTCTCAAATTTGGTCAAGTTTCCATACACACCCAAGAGAAGATCTCAAAAAGGTAACAACTCAAGATCTAAAGTCTTCTCTTTCTTTTCTTTCAAAAGATTTACCCAAATGGGTTTCTAGAAAAAAGGATTTCTTTGAGAAAATGCATCTAGATGATGATTTGTAAGTTTGATTTGAGAATATTGAGAGTATTGAAATGATTTTCAAAATGGGTTTCAAGTTTTCTCATTTTGATGATGTGGGTTTGATCAAAGATGGGATCTTTAGATCCTTTGATTTTCTATGTTTTGATTGGTAAAATGAGTAAAGTTTTGAGTCTATTTTATGATAATGAAGTTGGTTTAAAATTAGGTTAAAAGTTGTGAGATTTTCTTCTCTAGCAAGTTGTAAAATTTTGCCCAAAATGTTCTTTTCGAATTTGTCTCACGGGTGACCCCACCACTGGGATTCCACCCGTGTGACAAGCTGTTTTCAATTCTGGACATTTTTCCATTGTCCCATGGGTGAACCCACTACTGGGATTTCACCTGTGTGACAAGCTTTTTGGTTCTGGACATTGTCCCACAGGTGACCCCACCTCTGGGATTTCACCTTGTGACAAACATAAATGTGTTTTTATTTCTTCAATTGGCATGATAAATTGATACATGTTTTCAACCAATATGAACTATAATTGAGAAAGGAATTAGACATTGGTCTAATGTCTATTAGACCCAAAAGAAAGCATGTGTATTGATTATTGATTGTTAATTTTATTGCTATGTGATGTATTATTGATTGATATGTGACTAAGTATAGATTTAGAAGAATTAGAATTAGAATCTACATGGTTCTATAGATAAGTTAGGAAATGATGATCGAAATTGTGATTAATTGGAATGGTTCTTGTAGAACCTAAAGATCAAGTACAAAAGGAACCGAGTGATCATCATTTCTACTTGTGTTGATTAGGAGCAAAGGAGTTTAAGGTGAGTACATAATAGTTAATGTGTTATGGGCGTCATCCTATTGTATGACCATGCATTCATTGAACCCATTTGATTACGTGATTGAACTTATGTTCCATTGATATACATTCATTGAACCCATTTGATTTCTTGATTGAACTTATGTTCCATTGACATTTATTCATGAACCCAAATGTATTAAAACATTCACTTGAGACCTTTGGTCTACCTTGCTTTGTTATAAAGATAACACATTGAAATCTTACTCCTTAATGAGTACTATAGTTCATTTGATTACCCTAATGCTATCTATTGTTGAAATATTATAAAGTATGTAAAGCAGAAATCCCCATCTGATGTGGGGTATAAATCAGTCATGTGCACATGGTAAAGAAGGCCCGACGGATAGGGATAGTGTATCCGCCTTAGCTAGGAAGGGTGGTCCTAGCTGGGAAACCTGATTAGTTTTTCGCTTGACTTGCTATGAGTGTGCGAAGCATTTAGCCGACACTCGATCTAAATGTGAAAGGGAACATACCATTCTCAAATTTTTGATTTATGCTAAAACAAAATAAAGTGAATTGTATTCAAGTGCCTTACTTTGAATCCCAAATATTGGTATCATAAGTGAACCTCATTGTGATAGTTTTAATTGCCTAATTGTTCATATTGCCTAAGGGCATTAAAGCTTCATTGATCATTATGTTCTATAATTTCATTTAGCCGGCATAACATGTTGATATTATGTATTCACTGAGATTTATATCTCACCCCTTAGTGGTTTATTTTTTTTAGGTGCTATAGAGGTGTAGACAAGGTAAAACTCAAGCTTTGTCCTTCTATTTGGGATTTACTCTGTCTGTTTCTATATTTTTGTCCAGTTTGATTATATCATAATAAGTATGTATCTCCAAGAGACAAGTCTAGAGTTCTATGGTCATTGTGGTATTAAACAGTATAGATTGTTAATTTTTGTTATTCCCTTTTTGAACTATAATATTTGATATATTCTCTCAGTCATGGTATTATGAAGCGTATTGTAATTAATGGCATACATTTCATATATGAATGGTATGGAATGGATATAGTAATGTGTATCAGTTTCTGATATGGGAATAGTTATATGCATGATTGGTTATAGAATAGTAATGGGTTCTATGGGTTTTCGGTGGCCTTACGCCTACCCATGCCTTAGGACCGTCATGGCTCAAAGTCGGGTTGTGACAATATTATCTTTGAAATATGTTCATAATTTGAAAGCTTGGCTATATGCATTTGTATTAATTTTGATCATTCAATTTTGTGACAACTGCATTGTATAAGCATTTCACAAGTTTTCATTTGATTTTTTCTGAAAAACTCCTAAATTGCGGTATGTGAGGCCTCGCCCGAGCATCGGTCCGATCCGCAAAGAGAATTGAAAAGCTCTTCGGGAGAAACTCCATGATTTGAACCCGCTATGAGTTCAGGAAATTTAATTTTGTAAATTTTGGCATTGTGAAGGGAGTCGCCACTTTAATTTTATTTATTTTTATTGGGGAAAATTAAAGGAAAACCCAATTAATATGACTCCAAATTATTTAATTTATCACAATGGAAAAGCACTAGTCTGCTAGTGACCAAAGAGGGCTCGGGGATCAGGTTTTGGTAATAATAAATTTCTCTAGTTTGGCTGAAAGTGCAAAATAACTTTTATGTATAAAAGATGATTTTCATGCATGAATGAAAAAGAGTAAAAATAATGAATGAAACAATTATAGAGTAAATAAGCAAAAAGCAAAATAAGATAAGAGGAACTTTTCTCTAGCCCTTACGGATACTAGGAAAAATACATATTTCTCAATTAATTTAATAAATGAAATTCATAAAGGACATATAAAACAATAAAAGGAAGATAAATGAAAAGGGAAAAATATTATTTAAAATATTTTGGAGTTGATGCCTTAAAGATTGGCATGCCTACGTATCCCTTTGAATGAGAATCAAACCCCATGCAGTTCTTCCTTCTTGCGAAGGAGGGGTTTTGACAAAAGTTGATTTGGTTTATTAATTTAATTCAGATTTTAAATTAATAAAACTTTTGATCTTTTCAGTTTTAGACCTAAATAAAGGCGTAGCAAGATGAATTCTCTGAATTTAAAATTTTAAAATGCAAGAGAAATGAATTTTAACTTTGCTTTTTTTGGCTTTTCTACGAACGGGGCTAGCTTGACTCCGGATCTAAGTTCTACTTCGGAATAGGAACTCAAGCAAATAATAATAACTTTAAATTGAAATAATTTTGGTGGATGATGGATTTGGATATAGTAAAGTGATTTTTGTGTATTGAATTCGACAGAATTTCAGTTATAGAATAGGTATTTTTTGGATTTTCCCCAATCTCCTCCTCCCATTTCTGAAAAAGGGAAGGGCTATTTATAGAGAAAGGATGGTGAGGAGGTAGGCGGCACCGGCGGCACGCGGGCATGCCGGCCGCCACCCCGACACGCTTTGCTTGCCGCCTGTTTGGGCAGCACGCTTCTGGTGCCACCCGGGCTGTTTCTTGCCTAGCTCAGTCAGGTTTGGTTTGGTTCATCCGGATCGACCCAGTTTTGCATTTTTTTGTCTGTTTTGGCCCGTTTCTGATACGATTTGGGTCCGGTTTGATTCTATGGGTTCGTAATTGAAAATCGATCGTTTAGGGGTGTAATTTTAAGGGTACATAGTAGCCCCCTCATCAGAATTTGCTTGTTCGAAAAGCGATTATGATGATAGTGAACTTGGGGAATAGGGATGGAGAAAAAGGAACCAAAGTAATGCTAGGTCAGTTTTTAAACATATTTGGAAAAATCTGGAATGAAAGTGATATTTCCTGTCTGTTTGGGAAAATAAAAGTTATATTCTCAGTCTGTTTGGGTAAAAGATCATAAGGTTATCTTTAGGATAGGTCTGTTTTTAGGAGAGAAACCTATTTTAGATTTAAGGTACTGATCCTAAGGCTATCCTAGGATAGGTCTAATTTTGAAAGAGAAACCTAATTCAGATTTAAGGTATAGATCCTAAGGCTATTTGAGGATGGTCTAATTCTGAAGTTGAGATTTTTGATTGGTTTGGGTAAAGGAAATGCCCCCTAGTATCTTTGGGAAGTGATGAAGATGGTTCAGTTTGGGTCTGGGAAGCGATGAGGATGATTGGATGGATTGGTCCTTTCTGGTAGGAGGAGGGTGTCCTTTTTAATAGGATGATGTTCCTTGCTGGATAGGAAGAGGTATTGGTCTTTTCTGGATTTAGTAGTTTGGATTTGATGATCCTTCTTGTTTCAGGAGCTCTGATTTGTGATCTTTTTAATATGAAATGCATTTGACTATGCAAAAATTATGAATTGGATTCCTTGAACCTTTGAGCGGTCAATTTGGTAAAAAAGTGCTGATCTTTGTAAAAGAGGGAGCCCTCATTTTAGAAAGATATTGGCTCAGTTATTATGCCTTAGGAGAAAGTCAAGGCAAGGTCAGGTTTTGGCCTCTAGAGGAAGTCATGCTTTAGAAGGCTCAGTCAAGTGTACCTTTGGAAGAGGTTATGCTTGGAAGGCTAGGTCAGGTTTTGCCTTGATGAAGGTTATTGCTCTTGGAAGGCTCAGTCAGGTGTGGCCTGGAAGGTTGTCTTAGTAGGCTAGGTCAGGTTTTGCCTTGGAGATCATGCTTTCAAAGGCTCAGTCAAGTGTGGCCTGAAAAGGTAAAGAGTGTGGATTGTCTGTATGTGACCCATCTGTCCCCGGACATGTCTTCTGGAGGTGCTTTGACCAGTTTGACGTGCCACTTGATTTTGCTTGTCCAAAGGAGTTGGACTTTAGGGATGATATGATTTTTCCAAGGAGGCTTAGATCTGGATGTATAGTTTGATTTGCCAAGGAGGCTTGGGCTTGGATGTATGGTATGATTTGCCAAGGAGGCTGGGCTTCAAGGATCATGAGTCATGAGAAACTTGAGATTTTGGTTCTGCTGATAGGCTTTGCCCTTGAGATTTTACCAAGTAGAATTGGGTTTAAAAGGATGGTAGGCCTTGACTAGCGCATGTCCTTTTAATTATCTTGAGGAGGATAGGCTTTGGGAGACATAGCTTGACTTTGGTTTTACCAAAGAGACTGGGCTTCAAGGATCTTGGGTCCTGAGAGACTTTGGATTTTGGTGGGATTGGCCCTTGCAAGATGAGATTTTACTAAGGGGACTTAGGTTTTCGGGATTATGAATCCTGAGAGACTTTGGATTTTGGTGGGCTTGACCCTTGCAAGATGAGATTTTACCGAGGGGACTTGGATTTTTTGGGATCATGAGTCCTAAGAGACTTTGGATTTTGGTAGGCTTGGCCCTTGCAAGAAGAGATTTTACCAAGGAGACTTGGATTTTTTGGGATCATGAGTCTTGAGAGACTTTGGATTTTAGTAGGCTTGGCACTTACAAGATGAGATTTTACCAAGGGGACTTAGGTTTTATGGGATCATGAGACCTGAGAGACTTTGGATTTTGGTGGGCTTGGCCCTTGCAAGTTGAGATTTTACCAATGAGACTTGGGTTTGAAAGGTAGGTTAAACATTTTGGAAAGTGCTTGGGAAGTTGTATGATTTTTCTTTTGTAGCATGATTTATGGAGAAGATAAGCACAACTTATCTTATTATCTAAGATTGAATAGACTCTTAGAGTGACAGGACTCTTGGGAAGACATTGGATTGATTTGGACAATGACTCAGAAGACGTGCCCCTTTGATTGATGATATGAGCTATTTAGCTTTTTGAGCTAAAAAACTTAACAGATGACTTGAGGGATATACCCTTAATGAATGATAAGGGCTATTTAGCTGGTTGAGCTAAGAGACGTGTCGGATGAAAAGATGGATATGCCCCTTCTAAATGATGAGGGCAACGTGATTGATTGACAGAAGATGATTCATAAGGCGAGCCCTTAATGAGGGATTAGCCGAAGGATGATGACTTAGGATGATATGCCTTTAATATGGGATAAAGGCATAAAGGATAAATATGATTGGATCATGATGATTTTTCTTTTCATTTTTAGCTCTAACTTTTGCCCGAGCCGCCCTTTCGGGTTTTCAACTCAACGAGCTTGCTCTAATTTTTGCCTAAGTCGCCCTTTTAGGTTTTCAACTTAGCGAGCTAATCAATGAATTTTGGCATTTAAAGATTATTTCACCATGATTTGGGTTACTGTTGTCCTTCTTCTTGGGGCCTTGACCTTCATTTCATTGAATCTTGGTCCAGAGAGAAACCATGTGAGGACATCAGGTCCATTTTGAGATTATTGCCCTCTTGTTGAGGTTTAATGTTTGATTACCCAAAAGTGCAATGGGTATCTTCATTGGATTGCCTTTAGCTTTGACTGCTCCAACTAAATAGATCACCACTTAGTGTTCTTTATTGACTATCCTTTGGTTAGGAGCTGGTTGTAATACCCGAGATTTCCATAGCCATTTGAGCTATGAAATGATATAGAATATATGTATTCTATAGATAGTGCATTATAGAATTTATAATGGGAGCGAAATGATACCTTTGTATGTAATGTATGTATAATGCTCAGTTTGGGTATTTTATTATTTGTATGTATTTTTATATGTTTAATTTGATTGAAAAGAGTAAGGTATCAATGGTAATAGGGTATATAATGATATGGGAAAGTGATATAAAATTTTGTTAGTGAAAAAGGAACGAAGGAAAGTTATGGGAAAATTTTACGAAACGGAAGTTACTCGGTTGGGCTTGTATTTGGGCTTTTGGACTCCAAAGCCCAATATCAAGGTATGGCCCCTTTAGTGCTCTAATTTGTAGAATTTAAATTTTTTTAAGTTAAGGAAAAGTTAATTAGAAGAAAAGATGGTGGAGAAATTGGTTTTGGCTAAAAGACTCCAAAGTTGACTTTTAGTCAAATTACTTACACCATTTGCTATCTTACTTTCCTACAA
>CATKHJ010101948.1:0-13798 GCA_949750685.1 Vernicia montana | reverse complement strand
GAATAGTCTCAAAGTAAGAGATCAGGATCAATATTAGAGAATTGCCTGTGTTTGTATTAGCTAGAATGCATGTACCTTTCGTTGGTTTGATTTTGAGGTATTTATAGGAGATAGATCCTTTCATGAGTTGAGTATGGATTTTCTTGACCGGTTCGGATATAGATTAGCTTGCTTTACTATTTTAATCCGCTTCCTGCTCGGATACGAACTAGATAGCTTCTTATTTGACTTTGGTCAATGGGCTTGCAAGTATTTTATATTGGGCTGGGCCCAACTTACTTTACAACCCAGTTCGGTATATTTTGTTCCTTATCAACGGCAATTAACACACATGCAACTACACAACTAATTTTTTAAAATAACATGAAACTGTCGTCCCATTAAACACAAGCAACCATTATCATTATTAAAAAAAAAAAAGAAGAAGTTCCATTTGTGTAGCTCCAAACTTATAATGAATCAACACTCCACTTCATTTAGCTAAAATAAAACTACTACCTCTGTACTAAACTACAAATTATACCATTATGCACAGCAAATTTGAGCAAAAAACATAAAATATTAAAATCATATTCTTTTTTTTCTTTAATTTTTCTCAGCAACCAAACAAAAGAAATAATGAATGCTCAAATTTTTCACCAAAAAAAAAAACAATCAACCAAATTTAAAAATAAAATAAAATAAAAAAACCTTTTTGAATTAAATTAAATTCAATAAATTTTTAAACAAAATGGAAAAAAAAATCACAATACACAAAATTCAAATAATATAAATTCTCACTTGCTCCCTTGCTCTCGCTTGATCTTCAACAAATAAATTGTCACGATTCGACTTTCGAGCCGCAACGATCCTAGGATATGGGTAGGCTTAAGGCCACCGAAAACCCGTAGGAACATTGACTTACAATCATCTAACACTATCATGCAAATCATCATCTATCAATATCCTGCGATCAAATCTCATACAATCTCTCAAGATCTAAACTTGACAATCATACTAGTACATATACATCAATAACATGCTTGATTCATATCTCATATATTCATCAATAATCATATCTTAGGTCATCTTACATATTATACCATTCATAAGTCAATGCCTTAGAGGCCAAAAGAATATCATTCATTACATGTACCTTCAATAGACTTATCATTCTTACATTTACCATGAAGCATCTAAAGGTTTGAATCATCATTATCTATACAAAATAATCAAAAATAAGGAATTGAGCTTTACATTGATCACCAAAGTTTCCGATGACTGGAGAAGAATATTGCCTTGAAAACTTAACTGATAAACTATAGCTCACCTAAAAAATGGAATCATTAATGAGATAAAGCAGTGAGTAATGATTATACTACCATACTTGTGAGGTTTGGTGTTTCAAGGATGGCTCACAAGATAAGTTCATGGTTCATGCAATAACAATAGTTCATGAGGTTCATACAATAACAATGGTTCATGGGTTTCATTCATCATGTACATGTCATACTTCAACAGAAATAACAATAACTTGAATAGATGTTCATATGTCTTAACATTTCCCATGAGAATGAGTATATGCCATTTAGGCTTTACCGAGAATTGAGACATAAAACATATTCAATCATGAATATTAGAGGTAGAGGTTCTTCTTAATGGAGCATACCCTCATTTATGTGCAATATTGATCAGATCTCACGGTTAGGACACCATAACCCTTCCTAGCTAGAGTTTGGATACTTTACTCTATCCAATGGAGTACATTGTGCACAATGCCTGATGTCTTGACCCACATCAAAGTTGGGGTTTTATGCTTGGGTTCTTGGTCATGGATAGTTATACAAAAGGAATCATGAATCATAGGTCATTATCATGCGTTCTTAAGAGATTTATATCATGGTCATACAATAATCATGGTCTTAGTTCATTCATAGTTCATGGAAACAATGAAATTGATATCACAAAGGATATTTAACAATAATCAACAATCATTTGGAAGTTCATGAAAGAGTTAAGCATTTATGCCCCATGGTTCAAAACACAATCATAATAGTATAATTATCACTCACCTTGACAATGCAATATCCAAAAATAGCTTGTAATCAATCTCTAGAGTAAACAAATGTGATGGTCACATCCTCCATCATCCTCATTCCCTCTATCTCTATGAGGAGCTACAAATCCATCATGAAAAAAATAGCAATAAGTCTTATAATCTATGAACTTGACCCAATTTAAAATGCAAATCATCTAAATGAAAACATATTAAAGCTTGTCACACGCCCAGACACACGATTGTATGTCTGCACGTGTGGCAAAGGAAAATTATACAGATTCAAAAAAATGCTTATCACACCTCTTTCCCTCTATCTCTATGAGGAGCTACAAATCCATCATGGAAAAATAGCAATAAGTCTTATAATCTATGAACTTGACCCAATTTAAAATGCAAATCTTCTAAATGAAAACATATTGAAGCTTGTTACACGCCCAGACACACGATTGTGTGTCTGCATGTATGGCAAAGGAAAATTATACAGATTCAAAAAAATGCTTATCACACGCCCGGATACACAATCGTGTGTCCGCAAGTGTGACCATGGAAAGCTTGTCACACGCTCAGACACACGATCGTGTGTCCGTACGTGTGGCCATGGGAGATTTACACAGACTTTTAAATGCTTGTCACACGCCCGAACACACAATCGTGTGTCTGCACGTGTGACGGTCCTAGGCAGGGCACTCGATCAAAACCCATCTTTTAGCTTGAAAAGGGAAATCAACCATCACTTTCCCAAACTTAAATCCCTTTCTAAATCATGCAATAGACCCATAAATCAACTCGTTTCATCTATCAAAACGTAGAATCAACAAAGATTCTATAAGCTCATTTGTTCAAACCCATTATCATCAAAAATGGAAAAGTTTGAAATCCTTTCTTGAAATCCATTCTCATGTTCTCTATACCTTTAAATCATGTTTACAAATTATTATTTATTAATAATTCCTCAAAGAGATCTCCTTTCTAGAAACCCATTTGGGTAAATCAAAAGAAAAGAGAAGAAGAAGAAGAAGAAGAACTCCCTCAAAGCAACAAGCATATAATACAAGATCTAAATGAAGAAAGTGATTTAGATCATTTCCTTTGAAGCTTTTCTTTTGATGATGATTTACTCTTGACAATGGAAAAGAAGAAGAAGAATGAGAGGAATGAGAAAATGAAAAGAGAAAGAGAGCTTTAGCTTTTTGATGGCTTGAGAGAAAAGATGAAATGAAAGGCAAGGTGTCTAGGTTCAAGCATATGAAAATTTGGTTACTTTCCACTAGCTCCATTTTTAATACAATAAGAATCAATTGATGCACCAATGCTTAATCATGCCACACATAATACATATGTTATCAATTAGAAGCTCATACATGAATATTCGGGGTATTACATAAATAAATAAAAATTAAAACAGTAAAAATTAAGGTAAAACTATGAAAAAAAATTACCTAAAATTAAATATTGGAGTTGAGTTTCAATACAAAAGAATGAAATTAAAGATAAAAGGAAAAAAGAAAATCAAATAGAGGAGCTGAGAATTGAATTACTTGTATTGAGTTTTTAATATAAATTTGGGAGAACCAACTTTAAAAGCTAGTTATTAAAGTTAGAGAGTCAATTTCTATATTAATCACTTAATATACTTGTATTGAATCAATGTGAGACTTTTTTCCTAATTATATTTCTTAACAGCTCCCTCAAGTGGCAATTGGGTCAAAATAATTTTTTATTAAACTCAATTGACATTTGCAAATTTATGTTATGAATTGGGCCAAGAGAGAATTTAAAGTCTGAGAGACACCTCATACCAAGCAAAAGAATTGAAAGTTCGAGGGAAACCTATACCGGACAAATAACAAATTTGAAACTTGAAGATAAACCCATACCGAACTAAGAAAGAGAATTAAACTCAGTCAGAATCATGATATAACAGTGTTGTAAGAATTAATTATGCTCTGATACCATATTGAAATTTTAATATAAATTTGGGATAACCAACCTTAAAAGCTAACTATTAAGGTTGGAGAGTATATTTTTATATTAATCACTTAATATACTTGTACTGAATCAATGTTGGATTTTTTTCCCTATTATATTTATTAACAACCTAGGAAAGAATAAGTGAAGAGAGAGAGAGTCGAGTAGTGTACGAATCAAGAAATCTTAGTTGGAGATAGTAGATTTGAGAAATCTTGGGCTTCTAATGGTTGCTTGAGATTTAAGGTTAGAGATTGAGATAGCATATTTGAAATAATTAGGTAAAAAAATATTTAAAATATTAAGTTTTTAAACTGGTAAATTTCACTAAGTATTTAAATTAAATCTAAATTTACTTAATTTTAATGACCAAAATAAGATATTTAACTCAAATATAAATTCAGAGTTCAAATTTTTGTCATCCAAATAGACCATATATTTATTTTACTTATAAGATGAGAAATTAAAATGCAATATACACTGTTTAATTTATTTTAATAAAAAATAAGACTAGAAATGCGAAATTTTTCTTCATATCAAGGATGCTTTTGTAATTTACCCTAAACGATATAATTATTTTTTTTTCTTCGAAAAAATCTATTCTAATTTCTAATGCCATTTAATTTATTGTGTTTTATCTTTTGAGTTTCTAAAGTTTTATTTTTTCTACATTGAGCCCTAAAAAAAAAAAAAAAATCACATTGTAGACTTTGTTAATAGTTGTGAACTCTCAATTTTGCATTTTTAAAATGTTACCGCAGCTTGACACTTACTAAATTTAGTACACTATTCAGAGTCCGTACTGCGATCCCGCTAGCCAGTTAGCGGGCAAGAGTCAAGGGGGCAACATCCTCTAAAAAAAAATGAATTTTCAGGCATAATATTACAAAGAGACTGACACTTTTCCGATCTTGACCGGTAATTTTTTTTTTTTACTTCATAATACCTCGAAAACTGAGCCGAGGACCCAATGCCGAGCTACCAAGCGGACGTCCGCTAGGTAGGCCTGCGGATCCGCAGGCTGTCTACGCAGGTTTGCGAGCTTGTCTCGCGGCGGCCGCAAGGAGTGTCTACGGATGAGCCAGGCGGCTTGCGGATGACGCGCTAGTTCTGGCGCGTCCACACTGACGCGCCTGACAGGCGTCAGTACGGCCTGACGAGCGTCTGCCCAATGAGCTGGAGGCTAGCGCGTCTGCCAGCTCTTCTAGCAGCCGCACGTCCGCCAGCTCTTCTAGCGGCCGCACGTCCGTGAATAGCTTTCACGGCTGTACCCCCTGTGCACGAAAATTTCATTTTTGCCCCTTCTTTAACCTACTTTTTAAGCATTTTTTGATCTTTTCACCCCTCATTTTTTTTCCAATAAATACTCCCTTACATTCTTCATTTTTTTTCACCCCTTAAGTATTTATTGATGGTTATCCATTTGCTTTATTCTCTCTCTCTAATTAATTTTTTCATACTCATTTTGAGTAATCACTCTAATTAATTAAATTAATTAATTAATTTCTCTTCGATTAATTAATCTTTAAACTCAATTTGATTAATTAATCCTTTTAATTAATCACTTTAATTAATTAATCCTTTTAATTAATCACTTTAATTAATTAATCTTTTTAATTAATTAAAAATTGGGTAATTTAGCAACCAAATCATCAAAATAATTTCCTTCGAGATTAATTTAAATTCATCATCCAAAATTGATAAAATAAAATTTCGATCCGGAAAAGCACTCTGCCTACTCAAAATCCCACAAAAAGAAGGTATATCATCTTCTCTCACCAACCCCAAAATCACTCCAAATCAAATCAAATCAATCTGACCAATCCCTAAACCTCTTCATCTCACCGTGAAAAAAATTACGTGGGTTTTGATCCCTATTCAATGGCATACGTAGGCAAGCTTGGAATCCAAATCCAAATCCCCAATCAATCCCCTTCCCTTTTATTTTTCAATGTAAATCCATTGTACATGTAAATGTTAATTAAATGTTATTAGTTAATTTAATTATTTTGGAGTAAATGAGCAATCTTGTGATTTCCCTAGTACCCATAAGGGCTAGAAGAAATACTCTCCTTTACTTATAGATGTTTAAATACTTACTCTTTATTTTTTCACGTACTCATAATTATGTCATGCTCATGCACTCTAAATTGCAATTAATATTTGTCATTCATGAAATCAATTTTCAAATCAAATTAAACTAAAAGAGTCAAATTGAGATTATCTTAAACCAAAAACCTAGTCTTTAAACTCAACCTGATTCGAGAACTAGTGACTTTATCCTTGGGTAAATTAATCAAAGATTAATAAATTTGAGTCAAATTGAGTTTTTCCTTAATTTTTCCGTTTAAATGAATTAGGGCGGCGACTCCTGAATCTCTTTCAAAAATCAAATCAATTTTCTGAGACGATAGCAACTTCCAATTTTGAGCACCAATACTCGTACCTTAATTCCCTTAAAAATTGCTCATCTTTCCTTAAGGCAAAATTCAATATTTTTTTCGAGCGAGGGGAAAGGCGTTCGGGCGAGACTTTACAATAATAAAAGTAAAATTGATAAGAAATTATGTAACACCAGTTTAAAAACATTCAAATTAAAATTTATACTAATTTTTGAAGTTATAAAAAAAAAGACTCATTTATGTATTCCTAAACTTTACAAGTTTAATATATTAAACAATGTAATTTTTTTAAAAGTAATGTAATATATTTTAATAATTTATATATCATTTTCATTACATAATCTCTTATCAATTTTATTTTTATTATGCAAAAATATGAAAAAAAAAAAAGAAAAAAAATTAGAGGGCTCAATATAACAAAATAAAACATTCAATAGATAAATCGTTTAAAATTTAGGAGCTCTAAAATATATTTTTCTTTTTTTTATTAATAAAAATGACTATGTCTAATATTCAAGCTTGAGATTTTTCAATTATAAAGATAACAGCACTAAACCAAACTCATTGGTAAAAGTTATAATTATGTTTGCGAGTGAAGAATATGAGTCACTACGGATATTGTGGAAAGTGGAAGAAATTTAAAGGCAGCCACAAAAAATCAAAAGAATTCCTCTTTTGTTGGACTATGATCATGTCATAATGGAAAGGTAATATTGGCAAAAGGGGAATGTGGGTAATGGTCTTAAACCTCAAGTCTTTTTCATTAGAAGAAGTTCAAATTCAAGCTAATTTCTTTTCCTAAATTGCTTTTCTCTAGAATTCTCTTTTAATTAGTTTGCTCAAATGCCATTCACAATGATTTGGTGGAAAGTCATGTTGACAAAACAAAAAATTTTGCACGTTTGGAGATTTTCATCATATATTTAGGATGGTGTATTCAATTAAAATTTTTATAGACTTTTTTTTAAGTGAATAACTTTTGCAGAGTTCATAAATTTTTAATGACTTATGTGAAGTTTATAAAATTATAAATGATTTTTAAAAACTTTATTTTAAAATTTTTTTATAGATATTGATAGATATTAATAGACTTTCATTGATTTTTAATATTTGTTAAATAACTAATTAATAACTAAGATTTTTTTTTTTAGCTACAAAGGAAGGGAAATACCATGAAAAATATAAGAACACTCAGCTGCCATTAACTCTTATATGTATAGAAACTTTCATTGGCTAGCTCACACCTACTTTGTCACTTTGCAAAATAGATAAAATCCCGTCAGAATAATCATTACAAATAACAAAAATTAAGATGTGCGGTTTGTAATGAAACAAATCTTTTATTGCAACTATAAAAAAATAAAACCATATTAATGATGATCCAAAAAAAAATAAACACATGGCATATGATTAGTCAATTAAATAATTAATTTAAAATTTATATGATAATTCTGTATAATTTTTTATGTATATAAATTATATATTCTATTTAAAAGAAGAAAAAAAAGAGAACATTTTAAACTTTTTTAAAAATTATATTTATATTTAAACTATTTGTAAAGGTTAATTTAATTAATAATTAATTGTTTTTAGGCATCCAACCGTTAACATATTCCTATCAACTATATGTTTATATGTTGTGTGTTAGTTTTTTTTTTTTTTTTTTGAAAGTCGTAAAATATTTTATTTTATTTTTTTATGTGGTTTTAAAAAAAAGTCGGCTGAAATCTTGAGAAGAAGTGAAAGAGAATTGTGGAGATTTTTTATTCATACAATACATTAAAAGTTAATGAAAGTATAAAAAAGTCTATTATTTATAAAAGTTAATGACTTTTTGAATACCAGTTAACTTTTATAAACTTTATAAAAGTTGTAATTAAATACTTCTGATTTTTATAGATTTTTTAAAAGTTTTTAAAAGTTATTATTGAATATCTCTTGACTTTTATAGAGTTTTTAAAAGTTATTATTGAATACTTCCTGACTTTTTAAGTCTGTAAAAGTATTTAATTCTTCTAATCCAATACACTCATGTTAGTTATTCTAAACATGTGAAATTTATTTTCAAAAATAAATTTTAGTTATCCCTCATCAATATTTTCAATAAAATACTTATTATTTTTCTTAGCAATAACTCAATGCTTAATATCAAATAAATCTAAAATGTATTCTATAAAAAATTTGGCTAACTATATTTACATTTTGTCTCACCTCATTATGCTAACTCCAACTCATAACACTAAAATACAATAACTTTTACATTAAAATGGTGTAATTAAAATAAATTCATTTCCAACCATCAACTCCATTTCTAACACCAAAAAAAATATTTCATATATATTCTCTTTTATCTCTCATTTTATATTCTTTTTTATTATTTTTATATTATTTTATTATGTCACAAATTATACCCAAATCTTTTTTTTTTTTACATATTCATCCAATAAAAATCTATTTTGTTATTTAGTAATATTACAAAAAATAAAAATTTAGTTTAATTTTATAAATTTAAAAAAACCGATTTATTATTTATATATTAAGTAAAACAAAAATTTTATTTTAAAAAAACACATTAAAAACAAATATTACATTGAATAGCTAATAATAATAATAATAATTAGATTTTCTTTTGTAATTTTAAAAAATAAAAACAAAAAAAAAATGACGTTGCTACAGTGCCACGCTAAATTTAGTGTGGCACTGTTGTGTTAGATTGGAGCAACTCCAGCGCCAAAATTGATGTGGGTTAGAAATGCCCTTACAAAAGAAAAACTGCAAATTTATAAAGGTTTTTATCTTTTTAATTCTATCATAAATTTTTAATTTCAAACAATTCCATCATTACCTATTTAAATTTGTTTCAATTTTTACCCTAGAAAGATATTAATATAAAATAAAATATTTCAATTTTTTACTTGATAATATGAATTAACAAAAACAATAACAAATCTAGACATGCCATCAACAAATTCAAGTTTAATTTGCACGAAATGAAATTCGTGATAAAATTGTAAAATTTTATAAAATGTTGTATATAATTATCAAAATTAAAAGTTTATGACAAAATTACAAAAATATTAATTTTGAAGTTTCCTTTTCTATAGTAGTTTTCCTTTTAAATCAATGTTGGACAACTTGAAATAGTTTTAAGGTGATTACAGACCACGACTGCCACCACCAATCTCCAATAACACTAATAAATTTATTATTTTTATATATTTTATTTTTCATATTTAATAATAAAAATATAAAAAAATTTATAAGTTTATATATGTTTATAATCTTATAAGTTAAAAATTTTAATATTTTTAATTAATTTTTAATATTATAACCAAATAACATAAAATTAATTTTTTCAGAAAATATTTTTTTTAAAAATATTTTCTAAAGACAAATTATTTTCCTCGAAACAAACGGAACGAAATCACCTCTAAATTCATGAACTTACTTTTTATTTTTACATCAAATGTTTTAGATAGAAAAGAAATTCATAAGTTTTTTTTTGTAATTAAATTATATTAAGTTTTAAATCTAAGAATGGCAATGGACAGAGCGATGACTTTGAAATTTTCATCCCCGCCCATTAAAGGTTGAGATAAATAATCTCGGAGCGAGTGCTAGATAATGATGGAGATCTCATTTATATTTTTATAATTTTATTAATGTTAAAATTTTATAATTTATATATTTTGATAAAATATTATACATATTTATATTAAATATTATTAATTAATATTTAAATAATAATAATAAAATTAAATATTTAATAATATATTTTAAAGAAAACTAAGGGACAGAGACAAATTTTTCATTGGGACGGATCAGATTTTGTGATTCGTATTTAAATCTTTAATATCTTAACTACAATGCATGCATTGGACCGCTACTTCAGTAATACTAAATTTTACTCATAAATATAAATCAAGACAATCTTTTACGTTCAGTTATATTTTCCGTCATTCATTTGGCATAATTATTATAACAGTCAATGCCATAACTAGACAATTGAAAGTTTGTGAATTTCTAAAATGTCCTCATCCCGATTGGGTTTTTGCACTATCATTGAATAACTAGGAAGAATAACACACCATTTAAAGGTTAGTATGAGAGTCCCATCAACATCTCTAGGACTCATTCCCTTCACCGCTTCAGCTGTTCGCAGGTTATAAAGAAATTGCAGACCGTACATACTAAACCTTTATAAAATTTAATATTTCTCAGACCAGACCGAACAAACTAGACCTTCTCCACTACCGATCATCCATTAATTGACAATAACTGAACCAAGATCAATTCACACTTTTTTTTTTTTTCTCTAATGAAAATAATTACACAAATAATATCACATAGAAGTATTCTTATAACAAACATCATAAGTATTCTTTTACACATAAGTAACCTATCCATCCGCAAAAACATTATTGGATATCTTAATTCAATCTTCTTCATATTGAAAATCAAATTTTGTATACACCAACAAATCCTTCTATGTACAGATGGAAGCATTTTAAGTAGTGTACCTTCAAGCGACCTGTTCATCTTCACAGCCATCATTTTCCACATTGCTTGTCAAGGACAGAAGTTCCATAAGCTCCATCCGATACTCAAGGCCTCGAAGGTAGTGTCCCAGGAGCATACACCTTAAAGAACAAGGACAAGAATTAGGGAAAAGGTAATAATATTTGTACATAAACAGCTATTTAAAACTTTTTCACATATAATAAACTTTTAGACTGCCACTGGATTCATTGTTTGCTGATCCTATCCTTATTTTTTTTATTAACAGCCTGAATCAATACTCCAATGCTCAAGGCAAATATGATTAAAACTCTCCAAACTCCAAACAAGTCAATCATCTCCTCCGAAACGCTTTTTTTTTTTTTAATTATCTTAAGAGGAAATATTTGAGCTCTTGATTGTAGCATGCTAAAATGAAGTCGGTTACCATAGAATAAATCATTAACTAATGGATGTCATAGAATAAATACAAAGAGAAACACATTTTCCGGTTCTTGAAAAAAAAATGCAAAGAAATTTAAGTTTGAAGGTAATTATGATCCGAATCAACATCAGTTTCCAGCTGAGATGAAGTTTCCAATTTCCAAAAGTTAATAAGGAAAAAGGGAAAAAAAAAAAAAGGGATAAAAGCACTGCATGAAAAAGGTAAAATGATGAGGACTAACCAAAAGAGTAGACGTGCGAGATAGTCCCTTGTCAAGGAAATGAGAGGTTGGAACTGAAGCGAGGTGTTTTCAACAAGTTCAGCACAATCTTCACTCCCAATATTTCGTGTCCCAGTCGATGTGTTGTTCTCTGACTGGGGTGGAGCCTTCGAATGCATCTTTGGAGAAAGAGTTGCAAGGAGACCATGGACTACAGAGTGGATAACTTCTTTCAACTCAGGGGATGTAGGCTCTGATAACTCAGCTACCTGTTCAGTTTACAATTGCATTAGTTGCAAATAATGCCTAAAGCCCATATCTTAAACAGGCAACATAAATGCGAGACAGAGAGAAAGGGCTTGCTCAAACAGCGTGGGAATCAAATCCATAGAAACAGAATGGCCATGCTATAAAGGCTAAATAAGAAAGAAAAAAACATCCATGTGCTACTATTGCCTACTGGATATGTAAGAAACTTATCAAATCAGGTCAAAAAGCTGAAATACATGTATAAAAACATGTTATAACCTGATAAGTTGCATTAAGCAGGGCCAACAGTTAAACCAAAAGCCATATCTTGTCCCTATACATCACCAACATAAATTAGCCTCAATTTAGTAGCATCAGCATGCAAAACTGTTGCAATTAGTTTTAACAGATTATTGGAAGCAGAAGAGATTTCGTGGCCTTCAAGATTGGCATGATGTGAAATCATAGTCAACATGCTTTACCAAATTTTAAAAATGAACAAATAAAAATAGTTTTCGTAGTAAACTTCCCATTATGACAATGTGACTGTTTAAACCCTTTTGTCTTGTCCTCGTGATAACAGGAAAATTCAAGAAAATTCTGCAAGTAAAAAATGTCATCACATGATATCATCCATCTCGCATGTCAAGTAATCAGTAGGCTTTTGCAATTATATTAAAAAAAATTAGGAGCAGAATGTTATTACTGCTAGCATTAAGAGACTGTCATCACCAACTTGACATAAAGCTGTAACAACTGCATCTGTTAGTAGCACATCATTACAGATAAAAGTTTGATAATTTAAAAAGCATTTGCAAAAACGTAAATGGAAGATCTTAAGTAGAGTGATTTAGAGATTTTAGAGATTAAATAGAACCTTTTCCGGTTGTAGCGATCTTAAATAGTCTAGTAAATCATTCTTTTCCTCGCCAACAAACTGTTGCATTTGAAGAGCAGCACTTTTCCTCTTGACTTCATGGAGTTCCTTTAATAAACCAACAAAATAAGGAAAAAAATGTGAGAATGCATCTGGACCATACTAAATAGGCTATTGAAAAAAAAAAAAAAAAAAAAAAAAGTGGGTTGCGTGAAAACTCAAATTCTAAAGTAAAGAGCAAGGAAAAACATTTAAACAGGCAGAGCATCAGCTTTAGGACCCCATAGTCCGATATGTACCATTTTCATTAAATGCACAAGTCTGATATGATAATATATGTCAATCTTAAAACAAGAAAGGCTCCCCAATGTGCAAGTATAAAGTCATAACCTCTAACAGTTCCTTATTAAAAAAAAAATGCATAGTAAAAACTAAAAACTAATAATAGCAAATCTTTGGTTGTTTAGCTTCTTATCTAAGTTTGGAAAAAAATTGTTCAATTATAGGTAGAGTTAAACTAACATTAAACGACATGATTTTGAACAAGTTGAGAGACAAGCATTTTATAACTTTATAATGTTAGTGATAGAAATCAGTTTAAAGTCTATAGAAGGAATGAGAGAGGGACAATTTATTGACCTCAAGCTTTGATTTTGGTGGGATGATGATATGGGAGATTCCAAGTGGAAATTGGATTAAAAATTGTTGCAGAACTCAGGAATCAGCAGGGGTATTCTGTAATTTTGTTAATTTTGGAAGATAGTTTATGAGTCTTAATGTTACTTTTATTTCGAGTTCTCCTAGACAATATAGGAGTCAAATAAATAAGGAATCATTTAAATAATATTATTAGTCCTAGTAAACATGAAGCAAACTAAAGAAGTCTATCCACATTTCATATGGAATAGGAGTCAGTAAGGATTTAGGGTTAGACTTTCAAGTCTCTAAACACCTATGCTTGCTATTTTCAAATTTCAATCAATGAACTTTCAGCAATTTTTGAGTTCTGTGATGCAATTACTTTCTTGATAGGAGCAAGTCCTAGATCCAACTAGTATGAGACCAGTGGTTTATTCTTATTGCTTAAATTCTCTTTTCTGAA
>CATKHJ010101909.1:0-15805 GCA_949750685.1 Vernicia montana | reverse complement strand
TGAGTGTGAGCTTGGAAACACTTGGGTTTGATCTTGCACCCGTAAAAGGATCGTTGATAGTGAAAATCTCAAGTGAAGCTTGAGGAGTGGATGTAGGCAAGGAGTTGGCCGAACCACTATAAATCTTGTGTTTGAATCTCTTTTCTCTACACTCTTATATTTATTGATTATTTGATTATTTGTTTGAATGATTTAGATATTCACATAATCTTAAAATTGCTTATTTGCTTTGATTAATTGCTTCCGCTAATATTGTTTTAATATTCAAGTTTTTCAAAGCAAAAGTTTTTAAATTGAAATTAATTTTTGAAAATCCTATTCACCCTCCCCTCTAGGATTTGCCATACTTGGGCCAACAGACTTCAATGAGATATTTTTTCAGGTGGTTCGACTTACAACAGTCAGAGTAGTCTCGTCAATATGTGCTACATTTGACCTACATTTTGAGCAGTTAGATGTTAAAACTGCTTTTCTTCATGGAAATCTTGAAGAAGAAATTTATATGCTCCAACTAGATGGATTTGAAGAACATGGAAAATAGAACTTGATTTGCAGGTTGAACAAATCTCTATACGGTCTCAAACAGGGGCCGAGGTGTTGATACAAGATATTTGATTCCTTCATCATGAGCTTTGGATACAACATACTTAATGCAGACCCTTGTGCATATGTCAAGAGATTTGGTGGAAATAATTTCATCATTTTGCTGTTGTATGTAGACAACATGTTGGTAGCAGGCCCTAACAAAGATCGTATTGAAGAATTGAAGGCACAGTTGGCTAGGAAATTTGAAATGAAGGACTTGGAACCAGCAAATAAGATTTTAGGGATGCAAATTCACTGAGACAGAAATAATAGGAAGATTTACCTTTGTCAAAAGAATTATTTGAGAAAAATTTTGCAACGTTTCAACATGCAATATTGTAAGCCAATTTCTACCCCACTTCCTGTTAATTTAAAATTATCCTCCAGTATGAGTCCTAGCAATGAAGCAAAGATGATAGAGATGTCTTGAGTACCGTATGCATCAGCAGTCGGAAGTTTAATGTTCGCTATGATTTGTATAAGACCAGACATTGCACATGCAGTGAGAGTGGTTAGTCAGTAATGGCGAATCCTAGTAAAGAGCATTAAAATGCAGTGAAAAGGAACCTGAGATATATTAAGGGGACCACAGATGTTGCATTATGTTATGGAGGATCAGACTTTATTGTCAGAGGATATGTTGATTCAGATTATGCAGGTGATCTTGACAAAAGCAAATCCACCACAAGTTATATAATTGTTCTTGCTAGCGGAATTGTAAGCTGGATTTTGAAACAGCAGTCAGTTGTGGCTACGTCAACAATAGAAGCAAAATATATAACAGCTACACAAGCTAGTAAAGAAGCGGTATGGTTGAAAATGATAATGGAAGAACTCTGGCACAAACAAGAAAAAATTTCTCTGTTTTGTGACAGTCAGAGTGCCTTGCATTTGGTAAGGAATCCAGTTTTTCATTCAAAGACGAAGCACATTCGAGTTCAGTATCACTTCGTTCGTGAGAAAGTGGAATAAGGAACTGTGGCTATGCAGAAAGTTCATACTAAAGACAACTTAGCAGATTTTATGACAAAAGCAGTCAATACTGACAAGTTTATTTGGTGTCAATCCTCTAGTGGCTTGATGGAAATAGAAGCAACATGGAGATGACAAGGAAAAAATAATAGTGTGAATATTGATTGATCCTCAATCAAATCCTCAAGTGAGAGATTGTTGGAAAGTTGGAAAATCAATAAGGTGGGCACCGTCTTTTTGATTTTCAAAGAAATGGTGCCCACACCTTTTGTTTTTCAAAGAAATGAGACAGCTTGCGGCATAGCTTGCAACATTGCAAGCTGTGACCAACCATATTGAGAGCTTATATAAAGGCTTCCCCTCCTCATTCATTTCTCATCCCACAATCTCTAAGAAATAAATAGAGATAGTTTATAGTAAGAGAAAAATAAAGAATTTTATTTAAATTGTGTTTCTCCTATTTTCAAATGAGATTATTGTTGTTATCCCCTTGTAATTTAGAGAGAATGTTGTAATTCCTATTATTTCTCATAGTGAAGTTCTTCTATCTTTGCCTGTAATTTTTCACCCTAATTTATTTGGAATTTTAAACGTAAAATCTGTGTGTCTAAATTATCTTTATTATTTTCTTAAATTATTAGCTGCAGTCTTGCTCTAATCTGGTGTCAATTTTCGCAATAATAATAACAAACACCTCTATCCCTTAACACATCCATGGCAGCAACAATCACTAGCAATTTAGAGCACCCAAGATTAGCCAAGCTTGGAGCTCCTGGAGCAACAGGATTGATCAGGGGACTATCAATTCCACCAATTGCTAATGGATTCACAAAATCCCAAACCATATGGCACAGTGTCTTCTTACGTTCTACAATAGTCTCTGTTCCTATTGCCTCTGAACCCCAAAAATAAGGATGTGTAAGAAAAGCTCCTAAAATCTTAACACCACTTGGCAATCTCTCAATACCAGCCTGCATAGCAATTTTATGCACAATATTGGCTCCAGCACTGTCACAGCCAATAAAAAGACGATCAAAATCACCATGATTTGATAACTATAGTTCTTTATTATCACCAGACGCAACCCATTGGAGGGCAGTCCAGCAATCTTCATAAGCAGAGCAGTCCAGCAATCTTCATAAGCAGTAGGGAGAAAGTGTTCTAGAGCTAGCCTACACTCTATTGATATAGCAACGACTTTGGATTGGGAAACCAAGCTGTTCAATAATTTGGTATGGTCCAAGGAGAAGGCGGACTCAGAGCAAAAGTCGCCGCCATGGAAATAGACCAAGATGGGAAGTTTTTGATTATGGGTTGGAGGCAAAATAGGGAGGAATAGTCTAGCTAAGATAAGAGGGTTTTGAGAAATGATTATGTCTTTGGATGAGACTCCAGTTTCCGGGTCTTCAAGAGAATGAGGCACAAATTGAGATTCAGCCAATCGCTCGATTGATCCATCCTTGTAAATCCCAATATAAGGGAAGAGCTCCCTGTCTACTTAATTGCTAATGGAACCCATATACAAATGCAGAAGATATATGGCTAGAGACTAATATCAATGGCTAAATCTATTATCTATGTCAATTAAGGAAGTCACCTTGATCTATATAAATCTTTGTGGTGTCATAGGAATTTTGAGGGGTAAATACCAACTTCGGCCTCAACTTTGCCCAAAGTGTATGTAGGGTTCATCGTTCAAAATGATCCAACTGTCATCGCATTCTTAATTTCTAGACTAATTAAGGGTTTTGGATGATGACATTAATGGAGCCGTTTGTGGAATTAGTAAAGTGCATATAATGGATCACACTTTATATTTTTAAATAATAAAAATATTAAAATTTAAATATATATATTTTTAAATAATAAAAAATATTGATATTCAAAACTTAAAAATAATAATTATAAAAATTAAATGAACTGAGATTTGGGTTTCATAAGTTCATCAATTTTTTTTTTTTTAAAAAAAAAAGGAGAACGAATTTTTTTTAAAATGAGCTACTGAACCAACCAAACAAACAAACAAATAAAGGCAAAGTAAGAGAGATTTCAAGAATAAGGGAGAATTCAGACTGCAACTACTCTTCAAAGTCCAAACTAAAAATTTTAAATCTTTTAAATATAAAATCTAATCAAGCACCTTGAAACTCCAGATTACGGTCACGCACCTAAGCTTTGTCGAGATCTTGATAGCAGTGCCACTCGGCCGCTGTTGACCCTCGATCTTTGTGATCACAACCCCGATTCTCATGCTCCATCGCATATCGATGTCACACCACGAGCAACAACCCAGCACACACTAGTCGTTGCTCTTCGCTGACGTTCAAGAGTCGCCGATATGCCAGTCGACCATTCTTAGCTCCTTTGCTTCAATCGTCTCCTTCAAAATGGTTCAAGTGGATCTCCTTCTTCAATGTGTACCTACTTTCATTTTAGATATGGATTCATTTATCTTTTGGCTTTTTTTTTTTTAAAAGAAAAAATTAAGTTTAATAATTTTTATTATTTAAAAGTATGATTTTTTAAAAATATAAAGTGAATCTTATATCTAGTTTTGTGGGGCTTACAAAACATTTGCTAATGTCATGTGAAGTCATATGATCTCATAAGTCTTTAATTGATTCAAAAAGTAAATATAAGGGGGCAATTGAACCATTTTGAATGATGAACCCTATATTGTATTTTTTTAACAAAATTCAGTCTCCAAATTGATATTTACCCTGAATTTTGACAAACATAAATTTAAACATGAATTAAATATGGTGGAAAATGGAAATTGCTGGTCCTGATTTCTATGGTTATAACACAATAAGTACTTGTGGTCCTCCTAGACGGCTTGAAGACAAATTGGTTATAGTCTAGGCTGTTTGGATTACAAGTAGTAAAAGCCAAATTTATGAGAAATTTTTCCACGTTTTGCGGTATAGGAAAATTTTTAACCACAAGTGAAGTGTAGCCCGTTAATTTCATATTGATATTTTAAAATTTTATATTAATATCTTTTTTATTTTCACATATTATTTTTATATTGGAGTGGATGTATATTTCTAGTATAGCCAAGTTTAAACCGTGTCACAGAAGTCATCTTTTTTAGTCTCTATGACTTAAGTGATATTTTTTAAAATTAAAAATTAAGCGTTGAAAAATCAAATATTGAATTTTAAGCTCTGAATATAATAAATATTGAAATTTTTAAACGCTGAATATAATAATTATGTTTGAAAACTGTTATTACTAAAAATTATTAAAAAAATTTTATTGAACATAATTAATTATGTGATATTGATATTTAAGTTTTAACTATTAAAAACAGTTTTGAAATTAAAAAAAATTAAAAATCATAAATTAAAAAATTAAAAACAACAATCATATTAGAATAATATTTCTCATAAGTTTTTAAAAAATAAATATTATTAAACTTTAAAGTAATTTTTTTTTTAGCATAGCTTTAAAGTAATATTTAAAAATATATTAAGGGTAAAAAAATGACTTTAATAAATAATTTTAAAAACTCAATAGCTGAGTGTGTTCAGTATAAATTTTAAGTCAAACATTTTAACTTGGTGTTTGATAACTTAACTTATTACTTAATTTAATATTTTTAGCACTTATTAATTTTAAGATGGTTTGATAATATAAAATAGTTATAACTTAAAATTTTCAATTAAGTCAAAAATACTTAAAATGGTAAATTAAAATATTTGACTTAAAATTTCTACTAAACACGCTTAGCTATTGAGTTTTTAAATTTTTTTATTAAAGTAACTTTTATACCATTAGCATATTCTTAAATACTCATTTAAAGTTTAATAATATTTATTTTTAAAAAACTTATAAGAAATATTATCTTAATATGATTATTGCTTCTAAATTTTTTTTATTTTTATTTTTTATTTTTTTAATTTTAAAATTGTATTTAATGGTTAAAACTTAAATATTAATATCACAAGATTAATTATATCCAATAAAAAAGTTTAATAATTTTTCAGTAATAATAATTATCAAACATAATTATTATATTCAGCGCTTAAAAATTTCAGTATTTATTATATTAAGCACTTAATTTTTCAGAACTTAATTTTCAGTTTTACTAAACATCACCTTACTATTTTAAGTAGTTTTTTACTTAATTGAAAATTTTAAATTGGGACCATTTTATATTATCAAATTATCTTAAAATTAATAAGTATTGAAAATATTAAATTAAATAATAAGTTGGGTTATCAAACACTCTCTTAGGCTTACTTTTGAAGTTATATCTATTGATAAAAAAAATTGATAATTTTAGTCCGTGAGATATGAAATGATAATTAATAAATATTTCATATTTGAATGTATAAAGATTGAGAAAGAATACTAATTATTAAGATTAAAATTTTCTTATTACAAAATTATTATTGGAAATAAAAAGTTATTATTGATAATTTTTTTCCCATTTTAAAGGAAGATGGGATACCTAGAGCCTGATTAGTTACAAATTTTTTTTATATATTTTAATTTTCTAGTTTTCATTGAAAATGAAAAGTTTTCATTTTCAAAGAAAACTGAAAAATGAGGGAAAAATATATTTATTTATTACTCTATCCGTTTTACAATAACTGTCGTTTTAGATGAATGCACTTAAATTAAAAAAGTAATAAATTATGAATAATTTCAAATTAAATAGACTAATATACTCTTAATTTATTTTTCACCAAAATTTTATCAATAACATTAAGTCAATTAATGTTAAGGGTAAATTTGAAAAAAAATCAATTAATATTACATTGAATTTGTAAAACGACAATTATATTGAAACAAAGTCATTTTTCTAAATAGACAATTCTTATGAAACGAAATGAGTATGATTTAAAAATTATTTTTAATTTTAAAATATAGAGAATTTGTTCATTTAACAACAATGATGATGATGATGGTGGTAGTGGCAGTGGTAGTGGTGACAGTAGTATGATTATTGTGAAAGCAGTGGTATTGGCGGTGGTGGTACTAATCATTTTAAGTTCTTATTCTATCCGACTCTTTCAGTTCCCTTCCCTTTCCTTTCTAAATCTATTTTCCTCCTCCCCTACAGTTCTACACATATATATGGTCCTGGACTCCTTGTATCGGGGCTGTATGTCCTTTCATGTCCTCGACTTCACTTCACAAAGGTCGCTTATGTGTAAATTATTTGAAGTTATCTGCAACAAAACAATACTTTGGGTGCATTTGTGTTGTTGTTTAGGGATTAAAAAAGCAGGTTCATAATTTTTTTTATTTTTTTATTTAATTGATTAATTTTTATTATTTTTTATAAACTGTTTTTTTAAACTTAATTTTAGAAAAAATATCAATTTACTTGTTTTTTAAAATATAATTTTTAAAAAAATATAAATTTTTTATTGACAAACACTTATTTTAAACGCAACCTTAAACGGGCCTTTAAACTGAATTTATCTTCTATTTGAATGATTAGCAACTCTTAAATTTGCATATATTAAATATTATTTTTAATTTTATATTTTATGAATATCTTCATGTGTATCGGGTGCACTAAATAATTTCTTCTGAATCATAAATTTATAATTTTCTTTGATTTTGAGTTCATTTTATTGAAGTTTAATTAATAAATAAATTCATCAAAATATGTTATCATAATCAAGTTAAAAGTTATAATAATCGATTAAAAAATCATATTTTTTAGATGAGTTAGAAATTACAAAACATTTGTTTTTTTTTTACCAAATAACATTGGGGTTTGTATATAAATATTCTAAAAAGATAAAATATTCTCATATATACCTTTTTTTTTTTTTAAATATACTTATTAAATTTTCTATTTCAAAAATGTCTCATTTTTAAAGGTATATAAAAAATATATCACAAATATAAAAAAAAAAAATACATTTTTGAAAATCTGAAAAAATAAAAGAATATTTTTAAAAAAAAATTTGAAAAAAAGTTTTTGGTGTAATTTTCCCAATAACATTTGGTTCAATGATCTTTTCAGTTACAAAATTATTGTTTAGGCTTTTGGGCCTTGGCCCAAAACATTGGTGATTCAGTACTTTTTTTTTTTTAGTTTTAAGAGTAAAATCCATTGTTAGTTAGAGCTATAAATGAGTCAAGTCATTCGCGAGCGATTTGATGTTCGGCTCGATAAAAACTCGTTTGTATAATGAACTAAGTTTGAGTCTTACTTTAAGATTCGATTAATAAACGAGCCGAGTTTGAACAAAGTAAAACTCGACCCGATTAGGCTAGTGAATAGCTTGATAATAAACTCACGAACAAACTCGATTAATAGGTTCGTGAACAGCTCAATAATAAACTTGTGAACAACTTGATTATTATTATTATTATTAACTTAATAATTTTGACATTTCAAAAAATATATTTTAATACTCCTATAAAATTTTTGATAATTCAATTTGATTAAAATATATATACTCCTGATTAATATAGTCTAATATTTTCTTATTATATAATTTAATATTTTAATTTTTAAAAATTTCTTTTTTATTAATCAATATCTTTATAATACATATAACGCTCAATTTTATTATTATTTTTTTTACTAATTTGATATTTTTGTTTTTATATTAGTTTTAAATATTTTTGTTATAATTATTTTATTAATATTTAGAAAGTTGAGTATTTTGATAAATTATAAACGAATCGAACTCGAATTTAATTGAATTATAATTTATTAACAAACCGAGTTCGAGTTTAAAAGAATTAAGTTTGAATATGATTTTCAAATTTGATTTAAAACTCGATTCAAAATTCGAGTTCAGAAAAAAAAAAATATTGAACCGAATTTGAACATATTAAAATTCAGCTCGATTACAGCCCTATTGTTAGCCCAATTAAAAATTTTAACGGGCCTTTCTCAAATTCTAACAAAAGTTACAGCCATTATTTATCCATACCAATAGTAAATTTTATTTTACTTTTTTATTCCTTTTTAAAATTTCTTTCTACAAGATTTTTGAAATTATATTTTTATTTTTATTTTTCAGCCAATTTATTCCAACCACTGTAGCTGTAGACTATGTTTTCACCAAGTACTTATTAATTTTGAACAAACTTTTCACGCGATTAGTTTAAATTTTAATAAATGGTTGAGAGCTGAGTCTTTTTTGAGGGGACTACTCATTCGATTCTATGGGCTGATTTCTCCATTTGAGTTGCTATTGAAAAAAAATATATAATTTGTTAAAAATATTGATTAGATATAATTAAAATTTATTTTAAAAATAAATTTTATATGTTTAAATCAAAAAATTACAAAATAATTAAACAACACTCTTAAAATTATTTTTCTCAATAATATTTAAAAAAAATTATTTTAATTTCAATGTCAAATAAAACTTTACTATTGTTGTACATGAATTGATACAATCAAGATCAAAGAAATCAATTATTTCCTAATTATGTGTGATAGTCCAACTAACAACAACTTTAGACTTCACTTTGTAGATTTAACTAGAATGTTATATATGAACTCTAAAATAATGATAGGGATCCATTCCAAAAAAAAAAAAAACAAGGAGAAGTGTTAAAATAAATAAAGGTCTGCTAATAATTATTAGCATTCAAGAAAGTTCAATTAAAGATAATAATTATTACTAATTTTATGAGCTAATTTTTAGTACTTAATCAAAGATAAATCTTTCATTCTTTCAAAAAAAGACAAAATCATTCATTCACCTAAAAAGTAATTAATCATGCCAAATTTTTAGGAAAATCCAACTTTTTGTATTTAAAATCTGGTTTATTAAGGTATAAATAGAACTCTGGCAAAAAAAAAAAAAAGGTATAAATAGAAAAATGTTTGGTAAATTTTGCTTTCACTCTCAAAAGTCACGACGCAGTAAAAAAAATAAATAAAAAGGCCGGGCCAGTGGCAGAAGTGAAAAAGCTTTGATATATACATCGATATCAGGAGATTTATCCTCAAAACAATCCAAATTGGCTTTTCATTTTCAGTGGAAATCCTTTTTCCCTCCACACTCTCTCTCGCAGTCTTGCTGTACAAAATTTGTCGCCCGTTCTTTGGCCAGATTTCACAGTTTGTACTATCGAAGCCAAACAGAAATCGCAGAGAAGAATATACATCAGGTACTCTTTTTTTTTTTTTTTTTTTTTTTTACTCTCCCTCGATTTTTAAACTTTTTTTTTTTTAAATTTCTAGGGTTTTGGTTTGTACTGGTTTGGTTTTGAAACCTTTATCTTCTTCATTTTCTATAGATTACAATTAAACTTGTGAAATGTCAAATGTGCAATTATTCATGTAGATCTGTTAATTTTGGAGTACTTTTGATGGTGTTAATAGTACATTTTCATAGTGCTTTAGTTCTTTGATTTTTTACATTATTGTTTAACTGAATAATAGCATGAAAAGTGTTTAATATTGGCTTTCTGTTTTTATGGGTGAATTGCACGGAGATTAGAGATAGATTAAGGAGTGTCCGATTTTGATGGACAGAAAGTGGCTGCTAGATAAAATTTATAGTAGTAATAATGTGTATTGGAAAAGAAATTGGAGAGGAGTTTGCAGAGTAAATATGCGTCAATCATTTTGTTTGAAGTAATGGATTAATGGTGGTGGAATTGTATAGGAATTAGGGAGCAATTCTCCAGTGCGTTTGATTGATTATATTTTCCGAAGTCTTTTTTTGTAGAGACAGTTTGAAACATAATGAGAATTCCTCATAATCATAGTACTTCTCTTTTGTGTTTTTGTTTGCCCCTTCAAATAAACTATGGAGAGATTTGATGAGACTCTTTTTTGCCCCTTCAGACAAATTAAGCATTATTTTCCTAATTATTTCAAATCTTTTGATCGCTTTACTTCTACTAGATTCTTGATAATTGGATAAACCTAGTTTTTCATAACTGCAGTTGATAATAGATGTCCATGTTATGTCCCCCAACTAGTTTTGGACTAAGTTTTAGTTGACTTGAATTGAGCAATTTTCTTGGGTATCCAAAACTATTTTCATCCTTTTTTTTTCCCTTCCTTTTTCCTTGGGTTTGTTTAAGGGGAAAGGATTCAGTTGAAATGCAAGTGCTAATGTATTTGCAGCCCCCATCTGCAGGCTTCTTTGCAATGGATGTTTCAACACTGATGTCACAACACCGCTCATTTTCAATTAAACTATGGCCGCCTAGCCAAAACACCAGGCAGTTGCTTGTGACACGTATTACAGAAAATCTTACTGTGAAGTCAAGTTTCACTAAGAGGTATGGCACTCTGAGCCAAGAGGAGGCTGAGGAGAATGCAAAGAGAATTGAAGATATTGCTTTTGGCACAGCAAACCAACATTATGAAATGGAGCCAGATGGTGATGGAGGTTCTGCTGTACAGCTTTATGCAAAGGAATGCAGTAAACTCATTTTGGAAGTTCTCAAAAGAGGGCCTGTGAAAAAGGAGGACAGAGAAGTATTGGCATCTAAAGAAGTTGCTGCATCCTCTGAAATTGTTTTTGATATATCTAAAGGTCCACGAGCCTTTATTGAGGCACAGGAGGCTGAGGATATACTAAAGCCATTAAAGGAGCCAGGAAATTCATACACTAAGATATGCTTTAGTAATAGAAGCTTTGGTCCAGAAGCAGCCCGTGTTGCTGAGCCCATTTTAATTTCCATGAAGGATCAATTAAAGGAAGTTGATTTGTCAGATTTCATTGCTGGAAGACCGGAGGCAGAAGCGCTTGAAGTTATGAATATTTTTTCTTCTGCTCTGGAAGGTAGTATTCTGAAGTTCTTGGACCTTTCAAACAATGCCTTGGGTGAGAAGGGTGTGAGGGCCTTTGGGGCACTCCTTAAATCACAGAGTTGCTTGGAGGAGCTTTATCTAATGAATGATGGCATTTCAGAGGAAGCTGCACGAGCAGTTTGTGATTTGATTCCTTCCACAGAGAAGCTTAGGGTCCTTCATTTCCATAATAATATGACGGGAGATCCAGGGGCACTTGCCATCTCTGAGGTTCTGAAATGTTCTCCCTTACTAGAAGATTTTCGATGCTCGTCTACTAGGATAGGCTCAGAAGGAGGAATTGCCTTGTCAGAAGCACTTGAAACTTGCACTCATTTGAAAAAGCTTGACCTGCGAGACAACATGTTTGGTGTAGAAGCTGGAGTTGCACTGAGTAAAGCTCTTTCCAAGAATACAGGTCTGACTGAGATTTATTTAAGTTATCTGAACTTGGAAGATGAGGGTGCTGTTGCCATAGCCAATTCACTGAAGGAATCAGCCCCTGCACTTGAAGTATTGGATATGGCTGGAAATGACATAACAGCTGAAGCTGCTCCTACCATATCTGCTTGTATAGCATTGAAGCAGAATCTGACCAAGTTGAACTTGGCTGAAAATGAACTGAAGGATGAAAGTGCTATCCAGATTAGCAAGGCCTTAGAAGAAGGCCATCTTGAATTAAAGGAAGTTGATATGAGCGCCAACTCCATCGGAAGGGTTGGGGCTCGGGTCTTGGCACAAGTTGTGGTGCAGAAGCCTGATTTTAAATTGCTGACTATCAATGCAAATTTTATCTCTGATGAAGGTATTGATGAGGTGAAGGAAATTTTTAAGAAATTCCCTGACATGCTTGGGCCTTTGGATGAGAATGATCCTGAAGGATGCAATGATGATGAAGAATCTGGAGAGGGCGATGACAATGAGCATGACTTGGAATCCAAACTGAAGAACCTTGAAGTTGATGGAGAGGATTAGAGTTTCTCTTATTCTTGAGTACCTTTTGCAGATTCTATTGCAGTATTAACTCCTGGAAGATAATTAATGCAGGAGACATTGACAGCATTTTGAATTGCCTGTTCTGTACAATCTTTAGAATGCTAAGCAGAGCAGTGGCTGTGAGCTGCGATTTTAATTGAAGCATGATTAATGTTATGCCATTTAGGGCAGGTTTAGCGGTATCATTTCTATCCTCTTTTTTATTATCCATTTATCTCATTTGGGCTAGTGGGATAAGATTCTGTAGTACAATACTAAATATTGCTTAAGACTTTTACTTCTGCCTTTTTAGTTATATTTGCATTATTGCCTTGCTTTGTTGATTTTTACATATAATTTTCTTTTTATGTTTTCGCTTTCATGGCATGTTTGATTTACACCATCAGTCCATTACATACTATCAATTTAGGATAAATGACAATTTGAGATCTGGAAACTCGTAATCTGGGTTAGCTATGCTCATAGTTCCCACTTCTACTGTGCAGCATAGTGATTATTATCATTCTTTTTAGCAAGGTTATTATCTTGATTGGAACAATCCATTGTCATCTCATTTTCTTCATTACGTGTTCCCTAAAGCCTAAATTTTTTGAAAACTTGATTGAATCCACTTAACCACAAGACTAATTTGTCTCGGGTACAACTGAATATATACCTGATTTTTAATCATGTTCCCAGAACAGGTCGATCCACACAAAAATACTAGTCACTTGAGCAGTTGGCTGAAAACATTGGCACTTCAAATAAGCTTGTTTCAGATGCGTTTAACAGTTACCACAAAGAACATTAAGCATCCTTCATACTTCCAATTATTCATTCATATTCAGAAATATCTTTTACCACGTCCTCTCTTTAGCCTGATGGTAGATCACAAAACCCTATCTAATCTAACGACACAGCACTGTGTTAACGTCTCTGTTAGATTGGCATCTAACTTAAATTAAAAAAATATTGGCTCTTGAAAAGCCAGAATAAAAATGAAAGGTACATTTCACGAATTAGGAAAGGATAACATTCTTGATGATATTACATATTACAAGTACCAATAAATAGAAGCGGCCACAGCTTTGCATTCCCCATCCAATCTGAAGTAGTCCCTGTGGAAAACCAATAGAAATGAGGAGGGAAGCATTTTATAAATTGGGTTAATGTTACATTGGTTGCTGACTTCTGCAGGTAAGTTACAGGTGCTTCAACTGAATAGGAAGTGTGCATAATCATTGAGCAACCGATTAGAGAGGCCCCAGTGACATATTCGAGCCTCATATGCAACACATCACTGGAATTTTATGGGGTCAATTAAATCATGCCCAACCATTTCCCCTTCCATTAGAATTCTGTCTGGAATCAGATGATGAACTCTGTACAATATAGCTAGACCTCTTCTTCTTATGGGTATTCCATGTAAATACGTGCCCACTCCAATTGCTTCCTCTGACATCTTGAAGTTCAGATTTTTCTACACCCTGATATTCAGGTTTTTCAGTCACTGCTCCATCAGGCTTGAATCTCTTTGGGGTGGAACCAAAGGTATCTTCACTTGTTCCCTCACTAGCTGTAGGCACGATTTCATTCCTCAATCCCAGAGCCTTTTTCTCTGTTCCAGCGCTATTACTAGCTGATTCATTGCCTTCAGATGGAGGATGGTCTCGTCTCCTTAATTTAGTTGACAGCTTTGATATGTCTTGTCCACTTTCTACAGCCTTCATCCATTGTAAATCACTTAATGTATCAGCATAAGTGACCTCCTTTCTTCTCCGCTTTCCCAAGACAGCAGTATTATTCTGCTCAAACCCTTTGGCTTTATCTTCCTTATCAGGGGCAGGATATGCCCATTCAGGTACCTCATGCTCTTCCATGAGTCGAGATCTATAATTCTCTTTTTGCCTTCTCTCCTTATCCATCTCCTCAAAAATTCGAAACTCTTCCGGTGATCGAGCTGCAAGGCGGTTAATTTCTCTTTCACTTGGCACATCTGCTCCAAGTGAGCTTGTTCCTCTGCGCATGATCTCTTCTAACATCTCTCTCCTGTCCTGAGCTGCAATGACATGTCACCTCAATCCAGTGCTACAATTCATCCAAAAAGAAAAAGAAGAAAAAAACCTAGCAGGGAGTTTGTGTAAGCTGTTATGATCTCAAGCATGCAGCAAATGACTATTGTCAACATGTAATTTATGGAAGTGCAAATTCTGTCAAACAAGGATGAAATTGCAGCTGTTGAGATGGAAAGATTAATAGGTCTTAATTCCCTCTGATGAGTTGTTTTAATGA
The DNA here is from genome assembly GCA_949750685.1 of Vernicia montana. Classification (NCBI taxonomy): domain Eukaryota; kingdom Viridiplantae; phylum Streptophyta; class Magnoliopsida; order Malpighiales; family Euphorbiaceae; genus Vernicia; species Vernicia montana. The sequence goes on along the minus strand of CATKHJ010101909.1, from coordinate 1,239 downwards.
TACATATTCATTTTTAGAACAATTGATGGATATCGAACAAAGTCATATCGAACAAAGTCAACTAACATATGAATTTTGCGCTTCTATCTGCAGCAAGTCTAAGACATGTCATGCAGAAATAGTTTAGCAAATGCCACATGCATGTTTATATAGATAGTGTACGTTTTTTATAAAATAATTATTTGAATGAAATATGGCATACTTGTCAGAAAGACCATTAAACTGCTAATCCAATCTACGACAACTAGAGGAAAAAATATCAATGGAAATCTTTCTGCAGCTAATACAATCAAGTATGAATTTCAACATTCTTGGAAACAATATTCACATCGTGATGATGACAAGTTGACAACAATTGATATGATGGATATTTATAATAATTGAATGGGATTAGTATTACCTGTGGACGTGGTGTTAAAAAGTCCTGCCTGGATAACTTTGGCATCAATACCCATCTTCTGTTTTGCACGTTCCAAGATTACCTCTTCTATCGACCCAACACTAACCAATACAAAAACCCTGACTTCCTTCTTTTGTCCAATACGATGTGCACGATCCTCTGCTTGTTGGTCCATTTGAGGATTCCAATCACTATCAAATATTATTACAGTATCAGCTGTTTGTAAATTCAAACCAAGCCCTCCAGCACGAGTGCTCAAGAGAAACATGAAGTAAGGAGAGTCTGGAGCATTGAATTGCTTTAGCAAAGTTCCTCTTTCCTCAGTTTTTGTTGAGCCATCAAGTCTAAGATACTTGTAATCATGTAGTTGCAAATAAATTTCAAGAATGTCCATAAGACGGGTCATTTGTGAGAAAAGCAGCACTCTATGGTCAGTTGCTCGAAGTTTCGGGAGTAAACGATCAAGTAGTTCAAATTTTCCAGAAGCTCTCATTATTTCTTCTCTCCGCCACATATTATATTCTCCAACAAAAAGGTATGGGTGGTTACAACACTTTCTGAGCTGCATGGACAGGTTCTGTAGACTTTTTGATTTCCCAGTGCCTGCAGATTGATTTCATAGCAAGTTAGGTTCAAATAATTGGCAAGTCCCAAAGCACTTGATAATTAGCCAAGTAACAGAAGTCAAAAATCAACATTAGCAAAATCAAAACAAGAGAGTAAAAGATAATCATACTGTAAGTAAGAAAGGGTGCCAGATCCAGTTAAATGTACGTCCTTCAACCCATGTCACTTGTTAAATGAATTTAAAAGTTAAAACTTCTATATTTCAATGCTTT